>JANUFV010032450.1:0-11544 GCA_024757865.1 Epizoanthus scotinus
CTCTATCAGACAGAAATAAACCTGATGAAGGCTGGTAATGGCCAGCCGAAATATTGTTTAAAATCACCAAAAAGCGTCAAATGTTTGATCAGCATTGCAGTAGTCTTCGGACAATTATTTTTTAGCTGATCACGATCTTTTTATATCCAACGCAAGAAGCAAGTTCGATTGTACACGGTTTTTGCAACTTACAAACTATTTCACTTTATAGCAGGGTGTACAAAATGTAATTACTTTATGTACACTCCTTCAGGCCCGAGGCGAAGTCATGTCGCTATACTGTAACAAGAAACTGTGACATTCTGGAAATTCAGACACGTACTAGAGAGTACATTGGCCAACCCAGTCTACTGAAAGTGAAACAACTCTGGCGCAAATCGGACGCGAAGCCGGGATGCGAAGTACTTGTTCAGTTGTTGTACTTCGCCTGATAAATGTTCTTCTCTCCACGATATTAAATGGTCTGTCCCCGTACACAATTGTTTGTGAGTTGTAGTCTGAGCATGAGGGCTGTATATAACAGCAGTGTGTACGAATTTTGTAGAGGGCCCCGAGGGAATGCAAGACCGCTAATAGTGTCATTTTAGTTCACAGCATGGAGCTATCACAGACGTTTTACTATCAACAACAACAACTTTATTTAAAAGGTATTCCCATTTCTATACATGTTATTACTTTAAAAAATAATAATAATCAAATAGATATAAGTACATTTTGTACAAAATTGTATAACTACATATTACAATTTATATGGTAAACATATGTAATTTGTATTAAAATAATCCAATAATAATATTTGAACTATTTATCAAATTGCATTCATTTTCTTATCAATTCAGACAGTTCCTCCTGCGTTTGTTGTTATCTTGTTAAAAGCGAATGTTGAGAATGCAAATGTTTTCTTGTTTTGGGCGAACGCTAAGAAATTGGATTTGAAATATTTACTTAAAATTCCAGTTGTATCAATGGTATCAGTACTCATGCAAACAAATAGAAATTAAAATGTGTTTTTGAACATGTGGCTGCATAGTCATAGGTTCTGAAGTGGGCGTGCAACTTTTAAGTTTCCAGATGATGAGGCTAACTAGCTAACTGGGTTCTTGTATTGTGAATATATAAAATAGTTAGAGGACGATTTTGTTTCTGCTTAGGGAATCAGGAACTGAGTATTTTTGAAAAATTCCAAATATCAATCGTCAGTGGGAACAGTTATACACTTTTTAAAAAAAAATAAGAACCAGTTAAAATTTGTTCAGGCTCAGCGTTCTTATTTTTGTGACAATTTCAGCCTCAAAGTGTTCTTATTTTGGTCTTATTGGCTGTGTTTTCACTCGGCATTTTAATTTTTCTTATTTTTTGGACGATTTGAGCCTGAATGTTCTTATTTTAAAAGTGTGTTCTTATAAAAAAATGTAGCCTATGTTGAGTACTTTATGAAAATAAATTTTGTCATTGGGGACAACTTACAAAATAAATATGTAATAATGCTTTATTAAAGTAAAACTCATTACAAGTGTTTTTTTAAAATTGTTACTTTGGCGAAGTAAACAACACACAATAATTAACAAAGTAAACTATGGATACATAGTCTGTCATGGTATAGAATATATCTAATATATACTTATAAACAAACAATTTGATATATTGTTTGAAAACTTATTGTTAAGTCTTTATGAAATTCGTCTCCGATGTTCAAAATTAGTAAAGAATTTACAATATTTATTATATTTATGTATCAACAAAAGCTGATAATCGCACTTTCGACACTGCTCTCATATGGATAACACCATACAGTTATACGTAATAAGGAAAAAAACACTCTCAGTTCTCGTATGCTGGATTGCGTCTGATAACTTGATGTAGACAAATGAAAGAACATCTCAAAGAATGTCAACGAAATACGATTTTAAAAGTTGTACAAAATGTAATTATTTTATGTTCATTCCTCCATGATCCAGGCCTGAAGCGAAGTCGTGTCTCTATACTGTAACAAGATACAGTGACATACTAGAAATTCAGACACGTACTAGAGAGTATAAAAATAAGTAAATTGGCCAACCCAGTCTACTAAAATAACTCTCGCGCAGTTCAGGCACGAAGTACTTGTTTTAAAGTTGTTCTACTTCGCCTGATAAATGTTTTTGGCATACTTCCTAGTTTCGATCTCAACTTATGAGCGGTTTCTATTTTAGCTTTTGTTAACAGGCATTTATGTATTCTAGAATGCAACGTGTCTATTTTCGCCACCTTTCGACCCCCATTGAACTGGAGTCCAATGCAATATGATTATTTTAAAACCAGTTATGTTGCAAGTTCAGTGCACAGTCGGATCTTTATCTAGACTTTTGTAATTGTATTTAGTGTCAATATGTTATGAAATGTTTGCAAATTTCTCGTTTATCTTGGCTGATTGAAACATCGGAATCTGATTCAAGACAAAGTCAAAGCCAAGGTCAATGTTTGTATAAAAGGGTTGAAACTCTAAACTTTTTACATTCCAGCCCATAGGCCCGCAGGCCCGGGCCTGCAAATTCAAATTGTTTTGACAAGGCTAAAGATAAGAAAAAAGAAAAAGCGAAAAATATTGTTGCAAATCTGTTGTAAACATTTAAAAAAGCAAATATAGCAAATGAACGTGCAGCGCTCGCTTGCAAATACGGTGCGTATTATCCTGGTTCCACTTTGATTTGTTGATAATTTGCAAGCTTTGCTACTTTGTAATTGACACCCAATTCTTCAACCATTTGCGTCCAAAATCTCAGCAAAGTGGACGTTTCTCTCTGAACATTATTGCCATTACAAATTCCAAAAAACGTTTGTAAACTGATTCATGATTTACTATTATTGCGGTTTTAGTCGCGTGTCACATCTAATCCGAGATGAAAGAAAGAGCTCGAGCGTAGCGTCTTCCGCTTCAATTCATGCTCAAAAGTCAAGACAAAATATCGCTATAAGCCTAAACATTGCGGGGGACGACTAGTATTGTTAAAGAAACGCGATACAAATTACAAATGATGTCAAGATCTGCTATTACATTCTCCCTGATCATAACTTATAATTTTGCAGTTTAGACTTGTGGAAAACCTCGAGTCTTTTCAAAATGCAAATCAATTTAGTTGTATCAACTTATCAAGGGTTCATTAATCACTTTTTCTTCTGCTTGTTGGAGCTTTAGAGAATAAGAAAAAACGATTAGTGAATCCTTGGTTGTAATTGTATCTTCTGCGAAAATTCAGGGACTTTTAAGAGATACCAAAACTCAAGTACTTTTTCAAGAAGCGTACAAACCCTGTTTCAATCATAATCTAAAATGAATAAAACGTGCTCGCAATCAATTTTAGAATATTCTGGAATTAAATTAGTTATTAGATAAATAGAAAACTTGTTTTCAGTCTTCAATCTCGAATGATTACTTCTTGCAAGACACGACATCTTTATACCGAGTATGTTCCTTATCTTTGGCTTTGCAATCCAAGTCGGTCGCATAAACCACGATAAAGTTTAACCAATAAAAAAACCAATAAGTACAAGACATCAAATTGCATATTTTGAAATATAATTTCGTTTAATAACAAGTTTAGTTTACATTTATAATTAGGTACAAATCTTTCTGATCTTTCTAAACTTTACTGCAACTTTACTCGAAAATCAGTCGTTCGCTTTTATCGAGTTTCTAGTTACCAATGCGCATAAACCTATTTTCGTATCTAACCTCTGAAACAAATTGAATCTACTGATCGAAATGGGTTTTATTCGATGAAAAATAGAACAATTCTTTCTATCCCTTTTGGACTTGATCACCAACAACTATAAGCATGGAAATACAATGATTGGACTGTTGACCGCTATTTGACACAAGGAGAAATGGTTCCTTCGATGATCATAAACTCGGTTCTCTTGGCTTGAACAAAGTTGTGTTTCGAATATATCAGTTCTTTCTGAATTCCTTACTGCAGATGGAAAACGTCGACACATGAAGAGGTATAGTTCTAAACAGCATCAAATGTCTAAACAGCTCGAAATGTCTAACCAGCATGGCACAGATTTCTTCCAATCTATATCTGGAGCAGCTGACGGATACCGCGGACAGCATTGCATCATATGATATCTGCTTATACAGCATATTTTCATCTGTTCATTTTCCTCCCAAGGGAAATTGCCTTGTCGCGTCTCTTTTGTGGGAGAATGTCAGCAAACTTGCGCAATGTTCGAGATCGAGCCTTCCGAGATATATTTTCTCGTGCTCTTGTTGTTTCGCTGTCCGTTTGTTGAAGTCCGTTTGTTGAAGTGCTGGCGTGGAGGCGTGACATGGTAGTTTGCACGGAGTTGAACTGTAGTCAACATCACCTCCGACGAAAGTCTAAAACCCGTCACAAGGGTTCTTGTTTGATTTTCTTTGCAATAACAGTTCAGTTCTCTGTAGAATCAACCTTTGTCAACCCTTTCCCTGTGTTTCGAATGCCTTTTGTCCCTTCTGTGTTTGTGTCGAGACCTACCCTCGTTCAGATCAGGGACGAAGGCGCCAGAATTCAGAGCCCTCTCTCGATGTATCGCAGCTAAATCACGCTTGTCATTTTCCTTCATTTCTTCTTCGCTCGAAGTTCCCGAAGATTCGCTAACTTCAAAAAGTTCATCTTCTTTAATGTCTTCAAGACTTGCGATATTCTTAATGATTGAAGGGTATCGCTTTTTCTTGTTTATCCGCCTTCTTGGGCTTCGAGGTAATTTTGGACTTGTGTTTCCAGGCAAAGAAACCATACTTTCTTCAATTGTTTTCACATCCTCGCTAGCTTCAACTGAGTTCATATAACGATAGTTAAAGTCGTAGGCCCGTTCCACTGCATCAGAGTACGACAGTGGCTTGTCCTTATCATTGTCAGTGTCTTGCCTTCTCTCACAAAATAAACACATCTTCTTTCAAGTAAGACCACTTTTCACACACCTTCCTTCCCGCTGTAACTTGCATGCAATATTGACAAACTCTTGTCATTCAACCCACTTATACGGACCGGTTTAAACCGCCTACGTGCTCTGCATTTCATTAGCGTATTCTGTTTCTGAATAACAATGAATAATTCATCCCGGAAATTCTCTTCGACCAATTAGAACAGCTTGTTTTGTATTGCCCGTCAGATTATTTACACAGTCAAGCAAATTGATGACAATTGAAGTAGAGCACACAATATTGATCACGTTCTATCTTTTCAAAAAAGACAAAACACTGCCTGCTACGATCCCTTCGTAAAGCAAACCTTTGCTTTACAATAATAACATTACAATTCTAATACTTTGAAAGCTTTTATCATTTACCTTTCAAACATTACCGCGCGGTTTGGACAAAATCTGTTTCTTCTTCAAAGTCGTGATATGTAAATGTACACCAGCTAGCTCGATCGGACATGCACGGTACTTGTAGAAGTTGATTGACAGTTGATTGACGAGATCAATAATGTCTATTATGCAATCCATTCGAATGGCGCCGTTCCCAGCGGGCAGAACAATAACAACTAAGTAGTAAAACACATTAATTCGTGCCATATTTAGAAGCGTTCTCAAGTGTTGTTGTTCTTGATCCTATGCTTTCATTATCTCTGATCTTTAAAATATATTACAGTCAATGAAATCCGAAAAAGCAGATGATTTAGCGGATGTAACTGTTCAGTACTGGTACAAATCTTTATCTTGTTTAATAATGGGAAAGTTTGAAAATCGACCGAAGGCACGCTGATCTTGACTGATCTACAGCATGACAGGCTGTCGCTTTCTGGCGCTATTTGTTGCTATTTTACTTTTAGTATATAATTGACGGTATTTCCGAGAGAAGAATGCATTTCATTGTTGTAGAAATAAAAGCAGTGGAAATCAAAACTCATTGTCATTGCACAGAGTGTGAGCGAACTCAAACCCAATATATAAAATATATATTTAAACTAAACCTCACTTCAATTTTTCTACCTAAAATCAGGAATTAAGTGAACTATGAAACCACAAACTAGATAAACTCATTATGCACTCATGCGTGTGACGGTTGTCAAATCTCAATTAGATGTTTTGCTGTCAAGATGCCAAGTGACACGTGATCAAAATATCAGTGGATATATCGCGTCGTGGATGACTGATAATGGCTAAGCTGACGTTATCAACGGAAACCGCTTGAACACGACTGGAAGTACTTCATATCAACAATCTCAGCGGCATATATTGATATAATCAAGCTAGGTCAGCATTGACGTTGGTTTTGAGCAAGTTCACAGCCAGTTTTATCCTATACTTTTTTCGAGTCGTTCACGAAAAGGTTAATAAGAAACGGTTTGATGACAAAAATATTAATTTTGTATCCCAATTAATTTACATGATCGACAGAATATTCAGTCTAGTTCTGACAATATAAAATTTAATTTTAGGACTTTGATTTGATTAAAATCATCAAATTGATTTTTGGATATAATTAGTAGCAATCAGTAAAGCCTGCGAACAGGCTCTCACAAATGAGAAGGTTCAGAGCCTGTTCGCAGGCTAAAATCAGTATTGAATATTTAAAAATGCGCATAGTGCAAATTACTGAACATTTTTAGTGATTATTAAATCATATTGATATGATAGTATTAGTCTATTACTCCTGGGATATTGCGGTATCAAAGTTGCCCATTTATTCAACACTTCAGGATTAGGACAATTTTGAATGAGCTGTTTCATTTCCTGGATAAAACGTGGTTTTAAAAGAAACTATTGACTGATTTTTTGTTCTGGTAGAAGTCGTGTGCTTTCTCATGAAGCAATTCAAGTGACCCATTCCGGTAGCACGAAGTCACCTCATCACGTTCGTCCCTTGAGATGCATCCGATACATAGCAGTGATTACTGAGCATCTAGTGATCTATGAATCATGTTAATAGTTTAATAAAAAAAAATACTCTATTTGTACGCGGATTTTGAAATTTAAGGCAAGTTGAATTGCGCTGTAGCACAGGTCGTGTGCGCTTTCACGAACCAAGTGACACATCGCTGTATGAAATGACCTCACGTACGTCCCCTTCTCAGTTGCACAGCAGTAGTTCGCTTCACCCCAGGCAATCTGGGAACTCTCCATCGGAACATGGTGAACACTCCAAAACTGATATGCCTTTCATATTTCAATTTTAAAAATCAATGTTCATTTTGCAAAAGAACCGTGATGTATTGAGGAAAGCGAGAATTCGTGCCACAACATCTAATTGTACGCATAATGTCCTAATGTATTAGGCTAGAACAAGAAAACCATTCCAGATTGGTTGTTGCAAACGTGTTCATGGTGATGAACATGCAGTAAAACATGCACGGCTCAGCACGGATGAGCACAGGACCTCACGTGAGTCGACTGTGCTGTTCAGAATGTGGTCAAACCACGTTTTCAAAACAAAAAAACCCCGGAGGATCGTAGCTTTCTTCGAGATAGCACATATTTGCCAGCACAGAAGTCAAAACATTTTTGACCATATAGATTGTACTCACTGTGTCTGGAGAGCGAATTGACTCCCGTATGTTTTATTTGTATTCCGTGTGTTTCTAGTCCTCATTGGATGATTGGAAAGGATAATTATAAAACATTACAGTATGTACGTGGGCAAATGCCAAGGTCTCGTGCACCGACGCTAATCCGTTATTGTTTTTTTAAAAAAAGACTAGTTTTTTCTGTCTTGATCGTCACTAAAAATCCTAAAACGGAGCAATGATCTCTAGGTGTGAAAACGGAGGTTTATTCCAAAACGCTTTTGAAAATCCATTAAAAGAGAAAGAAAACGGGCTGCTTTGCCAGGTTTCCAAAATAGTGGTTTGAGAACTGACGAATAGTTGTGCGGGATGGTGCCTAATGTTTATAATTAAGAGTTCCCAGATTTCAGATCCAATTAAAAACTACCACAAAGATTTTACTTACTGAATATCAAAACTTATCCCAGTTTGAGTTGTTTTACTTTTTTATTCCCGATGTTCGCAAAACGATTCTGCAAAACATGCTGTCGAAACCAATACATGACACATACATATATTTTGTTTTAAAAAGAGTCGCATATTTTATAGAGCTGCACAATTAAATCTTCTTTCGCTACCCGCTGTTAATAATGACGTGCAGCACAACAATCCATTATTGTATTTCGGGGTCTTTCAGGTACGTCGGTCCGATCGTGATCACATACATGCCAAATCATGAAAATAACGTGATTCGATACCAAACATTGCTTCGCCAGTAAAATCGACAAGAAACATTCTTCAAATCTGACTACACCGCTTTGTCAGTGGTTAGTGTCATGATACTGAAAATAGTCGTTTGGTTATCGATCATTCTGGAAAATATCAACAGTCAGATATTATAAAACCAAGATTAACAAACTCCTTTTGAATTCGAAGACTTGGCAAGTTCAGTAAGATCACTCAATAAAGATTAGAAATGTCTGTAAATACAAACGAAGTTTCGTTGATATTTTTAAAAATACGACAAGAAGTGCTGGGTGGGGGTTCTTAGAGAAACCTCGGCCTGTTCCCGGCCTACTTTTGACATTTGTGGGGGGTCACAAATTTGTGTAAAAGCCAACTTTTTAGGGCGGCATACTTGGAACCAGTTGTTGCCCTAAAAGCCAACTATTTAGGACATATATGGGACATCGAGAATAGGGCCATGGTACCTATCCGCCCTTGTTTACATTGATTTATCAGTAACAGAGTATTCATAAAATAATATTTTCAAAAACAGCACAACAGTGATATAACAGTGACAGATTTTCAGAATTAGCATTGAAATTTTTTCTCAATTTTTAAAAATGCGTTTCAAAGAAATAAAGAAATTATTACTATTATAATTTGTATTAGCTAGACTTCACTGAACCGTCTGATTCAAATTTGTTTTCAAATATTTACAGACACTGAAAAGACAAAAATATAGTTTTCACGTCACAAAGGGGGTCAAAGCTCAGTCTAGAAAAAAGGATAACCGAGAGAAACCGATATGTAGAACTAATTATGGGCTGGCGACAAACTTGCAGCTCGAGATCGGGACCAGGGACTGACAGTGCAACAAAGTCGGCCGACTACTCATCCTTTTCTTCCTCCCCCAAGAATCCAAGATATTGAAATGCCGCCCCGTTACTCTGTATATCTTATTATTGTTTAATAAGACTCGTCTGGTAATAGTACAAGCGTAGCTCTTAAAACTCTTGAAATGCTTCGACGATTCACGACTGAAGAAGAAGTTATGTTGTATAAAGAGATCGTACGTGAGTCAAGCTTTTTACATTTCAACTTCACCTGTTGCATTTTTCGCACCTTATTTTCAAGCTGTAAAATATTGATATAGTTTAGACCAATCACAATTAAATCAGTTGTTCCATTGAATTAAGACAATGTACACAACTCTCAAAGAAGATGAAATACTAACACAATCTGAGAACATGAACCATGTAATCCAAATATGTTGATATGTACACATTGTAAGCGGGAGTGAGTCTTCTTTTTCAACTGAGAAGAGATGTAAATGTTTGACATGTCCATTAGGAGTACCATACTCGTAAAATGTAACGACAAACCCCGGTAACCAGTTTTGCTCGAAGCAAAAATGTTGTACGCGAGTACGTGTTGTTTGTTTAAAGTAAAATAATAGACGCAACTCGGTATTCACAAAATGTTTTATAGTTCAGATCAGAGCACGTACCCGTAATAGGAGAGAATGTTGACACAGTGATGAGTTAGAAGATTCGCGAAGGAGTCGATTGTTAGAGTAAATTAAGAAAATTAATTAAACAAAATGTTGGTAGTAATTAGCGATATTCACTGAATCCGATTTATGACTTGTGTTTATCAAAAATGAAACGACTTGAACTTACAATTCTATCTCCAGCGTCCTGCTTTCCGCCCCCGTCACCTAAAAAAACCTCTCAAACACTTCTGAGGATATGAGTGAGCGCGTAATATTATATGTTTAGCAATTCTAGTCGGGGTTAAAAGAAGGAAAACCTTCAAAATCTCGTCG
Organism: Epizoanthus scotinus; assembly: GCA_024757865.1. Lineage (NCBI taxonomy): Eukaryota > Metazoa > Cnidaria > Anthozoa > Zoantharia > Epizoanthidae > Epizoanthus > Epizoanthus scotinus. The sequence goes on from JANUFV010032450.1 coordinate 10,000, forward strand.
AGTTGTTGCACTATTTTCCAGATTGAATACGTTCATAAAAGGGAAAGATTTTTCCTCGACGCCAAATTGCTGTTCAAGATGTACTTAGTACCAATAACGCAAAACAAACACACATCCGCCGTGCATAGATTAACATGTATAAATAGCTATTAGAACTTAGGGCACGTGACCGGCAAGGGTTGAATCAATTTGGTTTTCGTTTCCTTCCAATCAATACCGCAATCTGAGTGTTTAAGCGGGTAAAAACGCGGAACTCGCTGTCTTGTCTTCATTTGATATTCTCCAGTGTAAGCCCGAAAAATATATCTTTTTGGGGTAAAATTGTTAATCGGGATAAACAATTATTTTTAAAATGATACTGAGGCCGCACAGGTAGCCCAAGCTCAATGTGAGTCAGATTGACTATGATTGTTGGTAATTTTAAGACTTTGTATGAGATTTCACATCGATACGAGTAAAATACTGAAATTGCTATGTATAAGCTACAAAACTTACCCATATCGTAGAATAGGCCCTAGTAGTAGCTACATCTGGTTTCTAGCCCATTTGGAGCGATTTGGAGCGATTTTAGTATCGCTAGGAGTTTACACTACTTTGTATTATATATATAGGGTTGAGGGGCAGATAGATATAGATGGACGAACAAAGTGACTCAATAGTTTCACGCTTGCGCGAACCGATCTCTAGGGATTGCGGCGCTTAAAAACTAGCTGCATAAAATCTCATGCTGGCATTTCGCTAACAGTTTCGGAACGTTTGTTCAAAATGTTTTGTTTCTAGGACTTTAAAATGCATAGTTTCTCTGCCCAACACAGGTTGCATTGTTTGAAACGAGCTAACGCTTACAAGAGTGATACTAAACAATGCAACCTGTGTTGGCAGAGAAACTGTGCATTTTAAAATTCCGAAAAACAAAATTCGTGTAAAGCCTCTCGGAGATTTTGACGAAAATGTGAGTTTTTCTTCTGATCAAAATATTACCTCTCCCAAAGTACAAGCATTTATATATTCGTTTCGTATTTATAATCAAATTTTGTTCGTATTTGATACTGTGTTTATTTTATCAAAGGCAACTTGTATCCCAAATTTTGAGCTGAAATACCGACTCATGTCCTTTTTACAAGACACTAGAAACTGCCGCCCTGTCGATGGTGAACGATGACGAATGATGACGAATGATGATGAGTGATGGTGAATGATGATGAATGATGATGGATAATGGTGAATGATGACGAATGTTGATGAATGATGATGAATGATGGTGAATAATGGTTAGGTGATGGTGAATGATAGCAAGTGGTGGTATATGAATGGTATGAAAAGTGGTAAATCATGGTGAGTTATAGTCAGTTATGTTGTAATAGGTGTAGATTTGTTTACCATATCAACATCAAAACTGATTATATATTGTAAAAAAATGATGTATAGCCCGCACCCGTACCCCCCCCCCCCCCTTCTCCCCTCAAGACCTCGAAACGTCAGCTCAAACCTACCACCCTCACGGCGAACAGCATAACATCAACTCCTACAGTTGATTAAATCAAT
>JANUFV010032561.1:0-11543 GCA_024757865.1 Epizoanthus scotinus
AGGCCATTCCAGAGTTTTGGTGCAGCAGCCATAAAGGCCCTGTCACCAAGTGTCGGCAAAGTTTTAAAGTTCGGTGGTGACAGAAGGAACTTATTATTAGATCGAAGGCTATATAGAGAGTTAGATTTAAAAGTTATGAGGTCAGAGAGATACGGTACTTCGGAGCCATACAGTTGTGCAAACATACATGTACATGGAGTCTGATTGTTCCATGTAATGAGAAAACATTTTGCCCACAAGTTTGCAGTAGTAGTATGAATATTAAGTAGTTCATGAAAGGTTAAACTTGAGAGTTACACATGTTTCATGCATAATTATACATTTGGGTAGAAATCTCACCATGCCCTGTTTGATGGCCGACTGATGGATGCCACTGTTCACGTCCCTCGGGTCGGCAGATAGTTTGATTCTCTTGTGACCATGCTTGGTGGATTCCAGCTCCGTAACAACACAAGCAATTAGTGATCCAACTTCAAATAAGTTATCAAGTAATGGAAGTTCCGCCTGAAAAACATACACAGATAAATCATTGAATTACAGTACTAAAACGTTTGGAACTCAACCTAGATTGGACTTTAGAGATAGCAGGTCTTCTTAAACTAATCAAGAGCTGGCTTGCAGTAGGAACAGGCTCTTAGCCAGGATTTAAAAGTGGGCGTCCACAAATTTTAATGGGGCCAAAATTTTCAAAAAATTAAGCGTCTTAGGTGCTTTTTCCACATTTTTCAGCAAGTATTTACTAAAAAATGAGTTAAAAGCTAGCCTATCCAAACCATGATGTAAAAATTTTAAAAAAAATTCTCCAAAAAGTGGGCATCCACAGGACGCCCAGATGCCCTCTGGCTAAAATCCTGAGTAGGAATCAAACGTGATTGCAAGAACATAATTCAAGGATTTTTTCCAAGGACTTCAGACCATTTTTAAGGACCAACCTTGTCAAATCACAAGGGCAAGTCAAGTGTTTCCTAACTAAAAGCAATGTACTGTACAGGATGATATAAAGAGTTCACACAAGCACATAATTACAAATATTTATGACTTTCCAAATTTCCATCACCTAAACAAGTCCTGGTAACCATTATAATATTATTATTATTATTAATAATAATTTTTATTATCATCATTATTTTTTTATTATTATTATTAATTCATATACCCCATCAGACACGGATTTGAGCACATGGTATACCGTGCCCACCACCATTTTGTACCATCTTGTATTTTGTTCCGAGGGGCTCGTGACATTTCTAAACTCAGGAAATGAAGTATTCGCATAAAATGAAAGAGACAGTGCAATTGCCGCTTTTCTTCCTAAGTTTTTCAAATTTTAACCTCAGAAACATTTTACGTAAAGAAAATGTGTACATCTCATTTGTTTCAATAGTTTATGTATTTGTACTATTACTTATTGATAATAATGAACTTAACAGAACAAGGTAGACGTTCACTTCACGGCTGTGTGTTATGCTGGCGACAGTGTCTTGTATGCAGCTACCAGCACAGGTAGGGACCAGGAATGTTTTTTATAACTATAATGCAAGTTATGTAAGGCAGGGGCGTACCTGATTGTAAGCCAGTTAAGCACGGGCTTAAAATATATATATTTTTTTCGAACAGCTAAATTGAAAAGAAACAGTCATAAATTTTGTTTGTGTTAGTTTTCAGCATTTACGTGATTGTAACTTAAAGGTCCAACTAAAGTGACTTTATGGCCTGTAAACCCCGGGTCTTGTACCGGTGTAAATTGGTAACCGTATATCAGCAACAATCCGGTGGCGGGCTTAAAGCTGAAAAATGCCCAGGAACGCCCCTGTAAGGGTACGGGACTGTAACATAGAATGCAGATTTGCAGTTGAATTATATGTGGATTTGAAGACTTGCAAGATTTGCAGCAAACTACACCCCGATCACCTTATATTGAGGAAATCAGTTTTTTGCGATTCTAGAAGATGTTCTACTTAAACTACTAAAACTACAAAAACACAATAAGAAACTGCACGGATAGTAATAGTATATTTTACAGCCAAAAAACCCCAAGCATTTTGCAGATATATAATTAGGTATCTATATACAATGAATACAATTTTCAAAAGGTTTTGCTCTTTTATTGTATAAATGTGATAACCAATATAGATTGTAGTGTAAGTGTATATTTTGAAAGTGTCCCCGATTAGTGAAACCTTGTGTTTTTCTAGAAGTCACGAAACTTAAATAAAATTGTTCATTATTATTATTATTATTATTGTGATTATTATTGTTATTATTATTAAACTGAGCGTATCTTTTTCTTAAAAACAAATTTGTTTCTTCGAATGAATACAGAGAAATGTCTACAACTTTTATTGTGTGCTCTGATTGGTTACTTAGCCTGCAAACATTAACTTAGGGCATTCATACATGAAACAAGACAAAATGGCATTCTGTTTATCTTGTGATATGATTGGTCAATATATGGGGAATACCCGCTACTATTCACCTTTTTCCATGCGTGGAACAAGACAACATGACGTGCGCAGACGTGTGTAACTCTGCGATTATTTTTACTCACTTGAAATAAATGATTTTAAAGTGCTACTTGTTGAGTTTATACTAAAACTTCCCCTCAATGTCGGTGCTTAGCGGTGAATATTTTAATACTGAGCCTATTCCTTGCTGAAGCGCTTCAGCAAATATCCACCACAAGTCACATTCACTTCGGGGAATAATTGTTAAATATGGCTCCCATACTCACCTCCACTCCGGGAATAATTATTATTGAGGCGACAGGTGTGTATGTCATTGCGATGATAATTCAATTATCCGACTGGGTAAACTAATTAGATAATGAATTGGGCTATGAACGGGATATGAAGCCAGTAAATGTTTATTGTCTCCAGGAGTTCTGTCAGTGTGGGACACCAGGCAAAATAAGTGTTTTATGCACTGGAATGCTGACTCAGTTGAGATTGGTAAGTCAGTAAGCTACATTGATTGTGAGACTGCCAGTAAGAAACCTGATTCTGTATATCATTACATCAAAAGTGGACTAAGTTTTTCTACAATATGGATCCTTGTATAATCCAATGGCGTTGCTGGAACAAGGAGGCCATTTTAAGCACACGCCGAACGAAGTAACTGGTTTTCAAATAGTGAAGCGAGGGATCTTTAAAATAGTTGAATTTTCTAAAAAGAGGGTTGAGTGATTAGCATTCAGCCATCGAGAGAGTTTTAAAAACTAAAACATACTACTATCCAGAGATTAAAATCCTTGGCGCAGTTTCTCGAAAGTGGTTAACACATGATTGGGTTTACTGGCTTTTAGAATGAGATAGGCTACTAGAGATAGGCTCTCATACGGTATCGAATTTACATAACTTGGTTTCTGAGCAATATTTCAATAATAATACTTTGTAGGCACTGGATTCTGTATTCCTAGATAAAGAAATTAAATTAAAATGTAGTTCAACCCTGTGTTAAAGTTAAGCCCTGTACTTCATTCACTACTAGCAAGAAAAATCTTGTTCATAACTAGTCAATCTGTGCGATTACAGTCACCGACACACTACTAACATGATTTGAATTGGGCGTAAGTTTATTTAATATATGGCTAGTTAATTTCGCACGCTGTGATTGGTCAATTTCAGGTCCGTAAGTTGCCGTACGGACCTCGCGCTCTCGAGCGGCTGTCATTTGTTTATGTTTTCATGTGTTTACACGCCCTCAGTTGCTCCAAATTATCAAAAACGCCATACAATAAATATCTTATTAGCCTCGTTTGCTCGATCCGTACGGTAAGATCCTCGTTTTTTCCTTCTCCTTTTCATGGCCCGCGAGCTTCGCTCTTGAGCCATAAAAGGAAGGAAAAAACTCAGTCCATAACTTACCATACGGACCTCGCACTCGGCTAATAAGAGGTATATGTATCTCATGGGATTCATGCTACAGTTTGCTGTGAATACTCATTGAATCTTTTGTACGAAGAAAATTTATATCAACCTAATCTATATATATGCAGTTAAACTATAAGGTTTATATAGAGGATGAACTCGTAAGGTTTCATATAGAGTATGAACTCATAAACTATAAGGTTTATATAGAGTATGAACTCATTGTGTATCTGTACATTTGAATGAACTTGTGGATGTGGGCTTGTTTAGGTTTTGACTACATGTACATTGTATATGAAAACATTGCGTGAACCACCTAAAGTAAATCTCTAGAAAAACGTATTTTGGACTTTGAATACATCTTGAATTATTCAGTAATTTCACATTCAGAAGTCAGCACCAACCCTATAATATCAACATGACAAAATGTGACATGATCACAATCACATAAACTCAAATGCACACGTACTGATGCTAGTGAACAAACAGGCAAACACACTAGATATTTATCTCATCAATGAAAACAGACTTTGTTGACGTTTACAGATGAGTTGGTGTGCAATGGAGGCCAGTTAATAACCGGTGGCTGTTCGGGAAACTTGCGACTGTGGTCGGTTGTGGGAGTTGGGGAAATGAAGCTTCCGGGAGACAATTACAAGTAAGCAATGACATACCATCTCTAGCACCAATTTATGACTTGTATGATTTTTAAATTGCATTCACTAGATATTACAGGAATTGTGTGCATTGAAATCATTAAATTCCAACATACGTTATGCAGAGAAATCAGGTATTACCTGTATAGCTCAAATCTTATTGATCAATACATATTATGCAGAGAATGATTGAAAAGAGATTCATAGGTACAGAGTATTTGATTCGTGAACTGGGCTGGTTTATCTAGGAGATAACCTTTGAGGTACTTTCCAGTTGTCACTTCTCAAATGGAATATGTCTCCTATCAAAACTGGCTGTGGCAACGGAGTCGTCCATGACGGCTACAGAACAGGAATTGTGTGAGTTGTGGCTGGACAAATGGTCTTGTACCTTGACCTTTTCATTTACAATGCAAATGGATAGACTCAGTTCTTTGGGTTAGTTGGCCCAATAAATAGAACACATCCTGAAATTGTGTTGGCTACATAAATACTTAGCAATTAGCACTTTTTCAGTCCACTCAATAATGCATTCAAAGTAAGTTTCAGTATATATATATATATGTTATTTCTACACAAGTTTTTTGTCTCATAACAGGCTAGCCAATGATGGCCTTGTAATGGAAGATGAAATGTCTCTTGGTGATTCAATAATATCTTTGGCTTTTGATGAGTCTTTGGAGACGGTAAGCAGTGGAACGTCTGTGATCAGAAAACACGTTGTGTAGCTAGTACATCATGGCAATACTGTTGAACAGTTTGACTGTATACAGCGAGTTATGAACCATATAGCTTGGGTTTTCTTCAGATATTATTCAGGATAGCAATTAAATCACGATATACATGATACCATCTAGTTATATGAGAACAGTTAACAGTTACAAGTCTCTCTGTGATTCATCTTGTCACGTCTACGGTTTTAGTTCTGTACGCCACACTGACTTGTAAGAACAGATGTTAGACAGTTATATATTGAAGATGAAACAATGGTTTTCCTGGAGTAATACCATCTCCCTTGGTAACATGCTAGTCCAGCAGAATGTTTCCCTAGATTTTACTGATCAGGTCTTCTTTCAACAATATTCAAGGTACCCATTTATACACAAAAGTAGACAAGAGCTATCCACCGGATGATTCTCTATCCGTTTGCGCCCTATATAATGTCTGTATAGCACTCAGTTTTACCCCTGGCTAGTTCTTATGCACTGTATAAAGTTATCCATTATTTGAACAATTGGAACCTAGTTGGAGAGAAGCACTATGAGTACAGGTTTTGCACCAAGACATTACGAATTAAGAGTGGCTGGATTCCAAATGTCCATCTCTGGATCAGTTGAGTCCAATGCACTAACCACAGGCCACTATGTCTCCCATAGTTAACAACAGATTAATTGATAGAATTGTTTTGTAGGGCATCGTCGGTACCACTGCAGGTACGCTGTGGTATATCAACTGGAGTGAGAGAACGAGCATCCGTCTTGTCAGTAGTCACAGTCAGCAGGTGAGGGTACCCATGTAACATGTGGCTTCTGGTACGCTTTACTTGACTGATACTTCCTGTCTGAGAAACTGCAAAGGAAAGTCGAGACTAAGAAGAATAACTGTTCACGATGTTATACACAATGTACGAGAGTTCCACCATCATTTGACATAATATCTATTTTCAAGTTTGCATCGCGTAAGGTGGCCTTGACCTGCGATCAATTGCAATAGACGGAAACCATTCTTGCAGTGTCATACATGCACACACTGATAAACACAAAACACGCAAATTCAAGAGTTAATTTTCTAGAGTTTTGGCTGATGATTATTATCCGAAACAAATGGATGTTTCGCCACAGTACTTCACATACACAGAAAACAGCAAAACATAACAAGAATGCTGTGGTGCACTAATCGTGTTCTCACCAGTTTTTATGTTCTCTGTGCATTTATTATGGGACACTGAAACACATAGGTAAATGGACTATTTTTCATGTTAAAAAATTAGAGGAACTGACTAGTTGTCACATTGTTCGTTTCACACATTTGCCATCATTCATAAACGATTAAACGGAAAATAATGTTTTAACTTTTGTATATAGTATAACGCCGAATATCGGTAATACAATAGTTCTGTTGTATTCTATTACAAAGGAAACTAATCGCTATTTCATCATATTTCTATAGATCAATTCTTTGGTGTTTAGTGGGCCAGATGATAAGTTCTTTGCAACTTGCAGTAATGACGGAATTCTTCACTTATGGACAACTGATAACCTGGAACACTTACAATTCCAGGTCATGGACCAGGTAATACTCAGTAAGGCTGATAGCGAAATCTTCTCAAATGGAAATAAGTCAGAGTATGATTAACTATCAAATGCAATTGTAATTGTTATTAATATACGTACCATATCAGCTATTTAAAGAAAGGTTGACACCTGCAAAACGCAATTGGTAATACGTACGCAAAGCAACATTCTCAGATCTCAAGCAGTGTTTATAAACGTACTTTGCTACTTCGTTATGCTGTTTGGGATACAGAGGAAGCTAGTTACAGTTACGTTGGTGCTTGGTATTGCATACATTTCCCCAATTGTGTACTCCGCTTCACGGATGTCAACCTCTTTTGAAGGAGCTCTATGTCATTTAATAAAAAGTGTATGTTTGATGCTGTGGTGACGTTTTGAAAACATGGGATTTGCTTTTGTTTGCAAGAATAGCTTTCTCTCTTCTTGTTTAGAGGATGATTTCCAAATGAGGCCTAATCTGGGACCCAAAGTCGCCGTAACTTTGTGCGACTTTATTCGACTTAAGGCGACTTAAGGCGACTTAAGGCGACTTAAGCAAAATTCACCAGAAAACTGTGGCGACTTTGTGCGACTTAAGGCGACTTTGTGTGACTTAAGGCGACTTAAGTAAAATTCACCAGAAAACTGTGACGACTTTGTGCGACTTAAGGCGACTTTGTGCGACTTAAGGCGACTTTGTGCGACTTAATGCGACTTTGTGCGACTTAAGGCGACTTTGTGTGACTTAAGGCGACTTAAGTAAAATTCACCAGAAAACTGTGGCGACTTTGTGCGACTCAAGGCGACTATGGGTTCCAGAGTAGGCCTCAAATGCACTGCACTAGCGATATCATGTCTCCGTTGTGATTGCAGACCTGCAACTGTGTGTCATTCTGCCCAGTACCCCCACCTACTCCAACCATTTCTGTCACAAACGAAGGACAGACAATGGCCACTGTCCATCCTTCATCTGCGCAAGATGAGCTCACTCGCCCGTCCCACTGTGTAGCTGGCTACAGCGATGGAACAGTTCGAGTGTTTGATCTTGGTAAAGTGGAGATGATCATGAAAATGCAACCACACGCTGCAGCTGTAACAGCAATTGAATTTTCAGGAGATGGTAAGATGTAAAGTGATAATAAAAAGTTTTGCATCTGGACCTGGAGCTCAGAAATCAATTTCGAGTAAAATCACACTTTCAGTTTTCTGCCTCAAAAATAATGTCTTTTTCTTGCCATCTAGTTTGAGTATAATTATATGCTTGGCATGTATTGCTAGGCCATCGGGAACATTTTGAATCGAAATTAATTTTTTAAGATTTTTCGCCTATCCGGCTTCATCTTTTCAAATGTAAATTTAATGTAAAAATGGTGCAAATAAATGAGTTGTTGTTGTTGTTGTTGTTGTTGTTGTTGAAGGTCGGGGGTCAATTTTGAGCAAAATCACGTGTACTGAAGATAATGTTGTTTATGCAGGTCGCGTGGTAATAAGCGGTGGAAAGGATGGTCTTCTTGCTATCAGCAGCCCATCAACTGGCTTGACGCTTAGAATACTCAACGATCACCGGGGAGCACCCATAACAGATCTCCATGTTACCTCAAGCAAGGTTTGTTTAAGGCCAAAAATTTATCAATATTGGCTAACGTGCTGGCATAAATTGAGCTTAGGTAAAAGGTAAAAAGTATATATTTTACTTACTTTTACTTCTAAAGTCATCACCTAAACAAAGCTATTAGGGAGCGTTCATGATTTATAGGTGGGGGTATGTATATTTAAGGGGAGGTCAGCCATTTTCTCCTGCAGATATCAGAGATAGATATAAATGCTTATAGGTTTCAGTATGAGGAGCAAAGGTTTCAGTAGAGAGGGGGGCACCCAAAAATATGCTTTTAAAATGTAAAACCCTCATGCCCCCCACCCCATAAATTGTGAACGCTCCCTAACCACATTGTTATTGTCTTGTGAAATATTTATTATGGCGCTTAGATTAGATGCAACTGCTCATGAAAGACAGTTGCCGCGACCCTTGAAGTAACATTGTGTTCGTACTAGGCGACATATCCGCGAAGTCCAAGTATTTTAATCTTTGTATATTCTTGCATGATAAGATCTGTTTGAGAATCTATAAATCTTAAAGGGACTATGTCACGGTTATGCGCATGCTCTCTAGTCATGTCAGGAACAAAGCCTTTACAGTCACGAAACACAAATTGTAAGCTCAACAGGATAACAAGAAATGATAAAATGGTTATATATTGTGAAAACAAAGTTTCTTAATACAAGAAACACAATTTTGACAGCGAATGGATTTATCTTATTTAATGTCTAGCCTGGACCGAAAATAGTTTGAGAGTTTGTAATCCTGTTTAATCTTCCCCAATTTTAACCATCCACGTTCCTTTACGACTTATTATAATCCCTCTTATGTTTTTCTACCACGGTAACGTGTTATTTTTAGATTTCCTTTGATTTGTGGAGAATTAAGCATTTTTGCTATATCTGTAGGAACAGCAGTTTTCCCTATCATCCTGTCCAGTGCTGTGGTTAGCGGCCAGTGCAGACCGAAGAGTGAGTGTCTGGAGTGCTGACTGGACTAAGGACTTCTGTGAACTGGTGGACTGGCTCACATTTCCAGCCCCACCGATAGCTCCAGATGGAAGAGCACTTAAGAAGGGAGATCCAGTATGTTGACACTTAGTTTAATTGGGATATGTACCCAACAGTACCTTGTTAACTACTTTTAAAACAAAGGAACACGCTGGAACTAAATTCATGCTGCTTACTTTTTCTTATAGCTTTATAGATCCACAATATTGTATTTTTCAGTTGATTGAATTGGCTAACATCAGAGAGATCCATTCACTTGGCTGCTACATCATTCATACAACATTGGAATGATGAATCTAAAAATTGCAGTCAGGCATGTTAAAATGTTGAATAACATGGTCGACACTGTCTAAAATGATAAAAACAAGGTAAAATTCTCGAGAATGCACGTGGGAGGACGCCGGGGAGCTATGAGAAATTTCAATGAACATTAAAAGATCGCTTAGCACGTCCATGGGCACAACCACATAGTGGCATTTGACAATACTAGAACTGTCACATCTAAACACGTATACCACAAAATATTTTTCTTGGCGGCGCGGTATTCTGTAGGAGACGAAAACGCCGGAAACGATCTCATTGCTATGTCGGCAATTTACAATTCACTATGTGCGAAAAAAACAAGTCATCGTAGGTTCTCTGTTTTTCACGACGATCGTCATCCAATTTCCATAACAATTTCACTCCACTGTGGTAGGCACAAGTAACTGCTGAAACGTCTGGAGAAACAGACATTTTAGGCAGTGACAACTATTTTATTCAACGGATCAATGACTCGTTCACTGGTAATTGATAATTTCCATAAACTACATTCCACTTTCCCAATTTCACAAATTCCGGACACTAATGGGTCGTTTCAATGCCTCATTACACAACTTAACACTGGAAAATAAACGGGATTTTTTATATTTCACGATAATTTCATGGAGCGTAATTTATTGAGCAGACTGAGCGAGTGATTGGGTATACGAACTAACTGAAAAATGATTCCACTTCAACGGCAGCATATTCTGACTAGTGAATTGTTCATTGGATATGCCTGTTCAAGAGTGGATGAGTATTAACAATTTTCATGTTCCAGGTATGCCATTTACCATCCATAAAAAAAGAATTAAATATAATGCGTCTAGTTTTTTTCAATTATAACTTTTCCCGCCCTGATTATTTTTTGGTAGCATACCCGGGACATGGAGAATAGGGTTGGCCTGTTTACATCAGTTATTAACGAATCATTCCAATTGATTATCAATTTGTAAATGTCTCCAGTTGCGTGATTTTTAATAGAAAGATGTCTTTTATAACGCATGTTTAGCTTTATTGGAAATGTATTTGACTGGTGGTTAATCTACTACGTTTTTCCAGTCGAAAATAAATCAATTTCTCAAGGTTTTTGTTAAAATGACATAAAAATACAGTTTGCCAAGTTGCAATCAACATACAAATATTTTTCAAAATAACGTTTTTCTGGCATAATATTATAACTAAAACGTTTGGTTTATTTCCATTTTTACTAGACACAGTACAATTACTTGCCGCCAAGCTTGGCAAAGTTCTCCCTATCTGAACCAGATATCATTGTCTATACTGGTTATGGAATGCACATGGCTGTACAGTTTTACAGCTTATCACAGAGAAAGGTCAGTACCATTTCATGTCTCCAGAAGTATGTACAATGTCATGATATTTGACAAGTGATTTTACAACATCTCATGGAAGTTTACCAACAGTTGTTTCTCAAGCAATGGTAGAATAACTCTTTAACATATCAAAAATTATACTCCTAATCTAATTATGGTCACCATGACAACCTATTAGGGTCTCATATGAACCCTATTTTTGACATTTAATCGCCTTTTGCACAAAAAGAAGTTTGAGAACTTCATCTTTTATTATTTTATAATAAGTAGAACCATTTCAGACATTTAAAAAAATTATGTTAACAACATTTGGTGCCACCTTAAATTTTCAAAAAATGAAGGAGGTGCAAAACTGTCTTGACAGAATTTTATTTAATTTGAATATTTGTAGTTTTCTACATTTAACACAGTCGGTGAAATTTTAAGAATAATAGCACATCTACAAAAAATACTGTATTGTGATTGGTTGTTTACCGTGTAATTAATCCCTAATAGCACATGTGC
>JANUFV010032672.1:0-11539 GCA_024757865.1 Epizoanthus scotinus
TTGCCCTACTGGATAAGGTGAGTGTCACCACTGTGATTGACATGTAGTGTTTCAGACAAGAGTGTGTGACCTCGACATGGCTCAGTTGCCCTACTGGGTGAGGTGAGTGTCACCACTGTGATTGACATGTAGTGTTTCAGACAAGAGTGTGTGACCTCGACATGGCTCAGTTGCCCTACTGGGTGAGGTGAGTGTCACCACTGTGATTGACATGTAGTGTTTCAGACAAGAGTGTGTGACCTCGACATGGCTCAGTTTCCCTACTGGATAAGGTGAGTGTCACTACTGTGATTGACATGTAGTGTTTCAGACAAGAGTGTGTGACCTCGACATGGCTCAGTTGCCCTACTGGGTAAGGTGAGTGTCACCACTGTGATTGACATGTAGCTTTTCAGAAAAGAGTTTGTGACCCCGACATGGCCATGTGAGTGACGGTTAAGAAGTGCCAAGATTTGACGTAGAATCTCAGAAACACTGATCAGTTGCTTATAGTTGCAAATGAAAACTCACATTTGTACAATAATTATTTTCAAATACGCGTGAATGTTCATTCAAGATAGCTTGTAATACCTTTAGTAACTCTGTGTGTTACTGTGTTATTTGGAAGGGTAGGGTCTGAATAGTAAGCACTGACTTCTCGAGAACAGTTTGGTTGGTTAGAGCGATGAGAGGATTAGAGGATTATCTCCCATTCTTCGTGATATCTCATCGGCTGTTCATTCTTTGCGTTTCTTTATCCAATGTTGTTCAACAGAGACGAGGCTCCGCCAGGCGCGTCGTTCACCGGCAGCATGCAGTTGTTGGCAGCCGTCAAGCTGTCGACCGACAGGCCCATCACCAACCATCCTCACTATGAGAATAAGTTCCTCAGAGAGAGAACTAGACAGGTTCGTACAACCGGCGAGGATCCTGCACGTTACTATTTTCATGACATTTTATATTTTGCTTCTGTTATCCCCACCCCTCCGGACATATTAGGTCTCAGTTATTCGTCTCAGTTCGGCTACCAGTCTCGAGAGCCTACCAGAAAGCAGCTACTTTGTCAGTTGTTGTTGCTAAATCTGCCAACACCAAATATTTCTTTCTTGTTGTCCCTTTACCTTTCTGTGTCACTTTTTCTCTTTGTTGTTTTTTCTGATGACCTATAGATGATAGTTTTTACCGAACGAATAACTCGTGTCAGTCCGATTATCCACAAACTCTCATATTGAACTTCAGAAACGTTCCCGAAATAGCGCAGTGGTCACCTTGCTAGAGGTAAATCAACTTATTTGTTGAGGTGTATATCACTAAGGTATCAGAATGGGTTTGAGTGAAGTATATTTTCAAAAATGAGTTTTGTGTTTGACATGTTTTTTTCAGAAAACAAGCTTTCTTCTTACAAATAATTGATTAAGAAATATTTTTAAGTTTTCGAGTTACAGCGAAAAATATTTTTTGCTTTCCCTAAGAGCCCTTCTTCAGGAAGAATTTTAAAATCGCTTTTTCTTCAATAATGAAAACATCAAAACTGATCAGCTGTAGGGGATCTCATCTCACAAAGTATTGGACGTATGAAGCTCAAACTTTGCACAGATGATGCTGAATATGTATGTATGTAAACCGTGTCAGTGTTTCCTGTTTTTCCAATAGGTTCTGGAAAACATTTTACATAATTCAGACAATATGTAAATTACGCTGGTGCGTTAATTAGTTTTTAAGTTCAGACATCGTCTTTCAATTCTCTTTGTTTTGGAAAACTGGGCACTGGGAACTCTGATTTTATCCAATCTCATATTAATAAATATTTTTGGAATCGTTATTTATTAGGCTTTCAGAAAATGTATACTTTTATGGGGATTAAATGGGATCTTCACGCGTTATTGAAGGAAAAGCCAAGTACACCCGTAACCAATTCTGATACCTTAAGTCCGGATGTTTCCTTGTCTTCTTATCATTGCCCCGACTCTACTACCACAGGTCTACCAGGTATACGGACGAAGAACGCCAAGATACGTCAACGAAATCCTCAAGAGACATGGAACAAGCTACATTATCTTAGAAAACAGCATCTGTTACTCTCGTGGGCCGTCGGGGTGCAGACTCCCGGATATCGTAGACTTAGATAACGGTCACATGTTAGAAGGCAGCCAATCAAAGGAGCCCGGCCTCAAACATGTTTATGTGCCTCGTTTCTGTGATGCCATAAAATACGATCAAAAAAATTTTAGGGCCTATTTTAGAAAGGTCTTTGAAAATCGCACTTTTTACATTTATCAGGTTCTTTAGTGGAACTATCTGTCCCAACAAGAGTACCAAATGTTATGCAGAGAAGTTCCACTAGCCTTAGAAAACTATGTTCAACTTTTTCAAAATCGGTGTGATTAGATATATTTTAACCGATTCTTGCTTCAGTCAAACTGAAAAAGAGTTCTTATAAGAATTCGTTTATTTTGTTGTGAATTGAATTTTTGCATTTCTTCGTTTTAAACTTGTACAAAAGATATAGCTGTGATGTACAAAATATATAGCTGTGATGTACAAAATATATAGCTGTGATGTACAAAATATATAGCTGTGATGTACAAATAAGCTTTGATTCATGTTTGTGTCTTTTGTTTGAAGTAACGATTCCACGTTCACAACTCATGTTGGGCATATTTATATAATAATATGTGAAATGTTAATAAATATTGGTTGTAATTAAAGATATCCCTGTTAGCATTTGTTTTTTATTGCAATATTTGGTTTTATCAAAGCTAGTCTGCCATCAGATGGACCAACAACAATATACGTTTATTCACCTCATTTGTTAATAATAAAGTACAATTTTTGGTTGAGAAATAGATAGGTGCTGATTACCTGGAATAACCATTAGGGCTATACGAGCCAGGCAACTAGAACTTTATTTTGATTGGATATGTTGGATCGGTATATGAGGGGAAAAACAGAACAAAGTGAAAAGAAAAAAAATCAATACAAGGTGAATAATACGGTGTAATGCAATCAGTAATTTACAAAACAAAACATACAAGAACAAGAACAATTACGAAAAATAATGGATCGATAATTAAGTCGTACTTGTAGGGTTTTTTTCTTACAAGTTTGGAATCTGACTGGTATTTTCAATAGTTTAAAATAAAAGTTTATTCTAATCTGGCCTTGAAAGTTTTAATGGATAGTATTTTCAAGTCTGCATCAAGTAAATTCCATACTTTCGCTCCTGCAAACTTTATGTTGGTTTTGTGCTCATGCATAGGCGTGTCTGCGACTATTTATGAATTGTAGCTCGTCAACAAGAAAGTGTAACTTGGCTTTCAAGTTAATGTGTTAGAAATATCTAGAACGGGGTATTAAAATAGCCAATTTGTAGAACGGGGTATCATCTTTAATGCAAAACCCTTCTACAACGGTGTACAAATCTGGAGGGTCCAAACCTAGTCGAGTACTAAGTTAAAGGATTAAACTTAAACTTAGGTGATACAATAAATCTGTTGCGAACTCTTATAATAAGTATATGGTTCATAACTGAGATTTTATGGTATTTTCTGTGCATTAGTATTGTAGTAAGCCTATAATAGCTTTTACAATATAACAATGCATTTTCACACTGATACACACCTGATGTTGAATATTTGCAGATGTAGTGTTTTGAACTTTTACAGTTGACCGCTCTCCAACCACGTGTGGATCGCATGTAGCCACATTTACCAATCCTTGGTGTGTATTTCAACTGCCAGTTCAGATAATCAACAGTTGAGTTATCATACCATTGCCACTGCTTTTGCTTGTAACTCGAAAGTCCAATCCAAACGGTGTCCTTCCTGCCTTTTAGAAGTGTTTTCTGTACGAAGTCGAACTCACGTGAACTGTGAATGGAAAGTGGCATTGCACCAAAATATTTCTCACAGCTAAGTCGTTGGCGTACTCCTGAGCGCTTTTTCTTGTCTCTCTGTGATGAATGTATGTAGCAGTTGCTTTCAAATCTTCTCCAACCTTTCCTACATCCTGTATAAAGACATGCAATCATTTCCTAAGTGGTGCACTTAACTGAGAATATCTATACAAGGAGAGTCGTAAGCAATATAACGAACTTATAAATATAATCGATATATCATAATGATGTTTGTTTTTTAATATATAAAGTAATATATGTAGCGCTTGTTGACGATAGATGATCTAAACACAGGACACGTGACAAACTCAGTGCCCAAGACCTGTACACGTGGCCGTTGACTGTCGAGGTTCAATGAGCTATGTCACGGTAATGCGCCTGCTTTCTATTAGCTTCTATTGATATCAGAAACAAAGCATTCGCAGTAATGAAACACAAGCTGTAAGATCAACAGGATATTGTGGAAATAAAGTGTCTAAATACATGAAACACAATTTTGACAGCGAATTGATTTAACTTATTTAATGTAGAGCCTGCACCGAAATTACATTTAAATTTGTAATCCGTTTCAATCTTCTCCAATATTAACCGTCTACGTTCAATTACGACTTATCATAATCCCTCTTATGTTTTTTCTACCACGGTAACGTGTTATTTTTAGATTGCTTTTGATTTGTGGATAATTTTGTTGGTCGCAAAAATGTCTTGAATAGCCGTGACGTAGCCCTTCTAAAGTATGGAGGTTAAACAGCGAGTCAACTGAAATTTGAACTGAGTTGTTTCAGTACAAAGTCCTAGACAACTGTCGTGATGAGTATCTTGTACAATCCATGTTAATATTTATATAAAAAGAAGCAGATTCACACTGAAAATATAATTTATCATTCAATGTACCTAAAGAATATTAAAACAAGCAACGTTTTTTAACATAAGTTTTTTGTAAAGCAGATTGGTTGATATTCTATCCATTTAAACGAGCTATGTCATGGCTATTTAAGGCATTTTTGCGATGTAGCAAACTCTTCACAATTCAAGGGAAATTTAAAAATAACAGATTACCTTGAACATGCGGAGAGGGATTATTATAAGTTGTAAATAAACGCGGGTGGTTAAAATTAGAAAAGATTCAAACGTATTACAAATTTTCAATTTAGTTTCAATAAGTTAAATCCATTCGTTGTCAAGATAGTGTTTCTTGTATTTAGTCACTTTGTCTTGACAATATATAACCATTTTATTCAGTATTTCTTGTTATCATGTTGAGCTTAGAACTCGTGTTTCATGACTGTGAAGGCTTTGTTCCTGACATGCCTAGAGAGCATGCGCATTACCGTGATATAGCCTCTTAAGAGCAATTGCGATAAAACTCTGTGAAAATCACGCAGGTGAGAAAGCTCTTTGTACTAATCTTTTGATTCTGATTGCTCTCTTTGAACCACGTGGTCATGTCGTACCTCGTGACAACAGCGAAGACCACGTCACGACACGACACAACGCACCACAACACAACACAACACAACACACCACAACACAACACGACAAAACACGACACCACACAATACGACACACCACAACACAACACAACACAACAGACCAGACCACACCGCACCGCACCACACCACACCTCACCACACCACGACACAACACAACACAACACAACACAACACAACACAACACAACACAACACAACACGACAGACCACACCGCACCGCACCACACCACACCTCACCACACCACGACACAACACAACACAATACAACAGACCACAACGCACCGCACCGCACCACACCACACCACACCACACCACGACACAACACAACACGACACGACACGACACCATATGGTATGATACAATGCAATACAATATAATACGTTAGATTATAATACAATACAATACAATACAATACAATGTAATCCAATACATTATTACAATACAATATTATACGTTACAATACAATATAATACAATACAATACAATACAATTAGAGTCGATTAGATTCTGCACAAAATGACAACGCAGATAATACCACTAAAACAAGAAACTCTGAAACATATCTTCAATTTTTTCAATTTGTTGAATACAATGTCGTCCATGCGCTACGTGTAAGTTGCGGTCCAACGACGATCTAACGAAACAAATAGTCTTGAAGTCAAATTATATCTCATTAGAACTTGCCTGATTCAACACCGAGATTGTGGGGTACACACATCGCATTGCATTCCTCCTGTTCTTTGAAGTTGTTCCCATTCCCCTGACATCCGCCATAGATGAACTGCTCACACTTGCCATTCGATTTGTTGAAGAACCATCTGGGGAAGGCGGCCTTGCAAGGTCGCACAACCTTAGGAAGCCTGCACACATCTAAAGGAAAAATGGAACTTTAGCCTCGTTCACTATTATCGGTCAAACATACTTGGCATATAATACGTCGGGTAATGTTTTCTTTTGCTCCTAAATTTTAAAAAAGGATGGGCTCAGTCCAGGCTAGACATTAAATACGTTAAATCCAGTTCGTTGTCAAAATTGTATTTCTTGTATTTAAGACACTTTGTTTTCACAGTATATAACCATTTATCCTTTCTTATTATCCTGTTGAACTTGTGTTTTATGGCTGTGAAGGCTTTGTTTCTGGTTCGACTACCTTACCAAAACGATCATAGCATTACTAGCCCGACAACAATATAATATTGATTGCAATCTATACATAGGCAATGATTCCATCAACATTTCTTGCGCGATACCATCGTTAGACGTGCGAAATAAGTTGCAGGAAAAATGATAGCGTTATAAATATCATCCTAGGCTCCAAATAAATTTTAAAATTTATTATACTTATACAATTCCCAAAAGAAGGTATCTATTAACAAAAGGACGCGAAGCTCCGTACAAGGTTAATATACCTAACCCAACCCTCATCCACAAAATTTTCTACAACTCGTTACAAACAATGTAAATCTAAAATATTAATATATAATTAATAAAGTACAGTAAAACAAGAAGTTAAATCTGTTAGTTCTGTTGACCTGCAAAATGTCTTATTCTGAAGTATAAGATCAATAAGCAGGGCCGTAGCTAGCGTCGGGCAGGGAGGGCAAATGCGTTATAATTGTTATAACATGGGTTGATGGAAATACTGAACAATTTCAGTTGTTCACCCGAGTTAGTACATTGCATGATTTTAGAATCCCGCTGCTTATTTTGTTTCATTATCTTGCCGCAAACTCAACTTAAATGTTAATTATCAATATGTTGAAGCAAAACAAACAAAAATTCAGATTTTTTTTAGTCTTGCACGTCTTTACGCAAAATAAATTAAAAGTAGAAACAAAGAAAATCCGAACACCTGTGAGCGTTGTATAGCTCCAATGTATAGTAACTTGTAATGTGCAGATATTGAACGCTATACAAATATTGAACTGTCACCAATAAGCAAATTGTAATATGCATATTTTGAATAGTAAAAACATGTACATGGAAAGAAAGAAGAAAAAATATTGAAGCACTTTTCTATGGATACATGTATAAACTCGTCTAATGTATAATGAAATTCAAAATTGTCTATACTGAACTCGGTTAAAGCCTCGTGCAGTACTCGAAATTCCTCGTTGTTCAAAAATTGCACTCGTTTATGTAGTCGCCGACAAAGCGCGCGCAAGAATTTTTAAACCTCCAAATAGTATCATCATCAATTCACCTATACATCTGATGCGACCGAAAGTCCAATGTCTAAATTACACTTTCTCACTAACCTGTAACTTGTGTCTGTCCTGGTGCAGTAGTTAATAAAAAGAGAAAAACTGTCGTTGGAATAAGATTCCTCATGATTGCTGCTACTACATTTTGGTGTTACAAAGTGACGTCATAAAACTTTTACTGTGACGTATATAGATTTTTAAATCTATATTTACGTCAGAAATTAAAATTAATATTTACAATTAGGAATGTCTGTAGCCTGCCTTCTGTGTATATTCACTGGAATCGCTCGGATTATCAGTATCGCTACAAAGGGCAGCTATCCTAGTGATGTTCCATAAACTATTCCCGCCCACAGCAGCACGCTTCTCCGTGCAATAGTCCTTGTTCGACTCTTCGGCCATCTTAGCGATCCTGATCGTCGGAATCGTACACAATCGCCATGATAATACATCGTAAGACTTCATATAGCAACACACATATTACGTAATCTGATAACAAATGAAATTCAATTAACATTATTGTTTGTTCTTTTTTGTCGTGACGATATTATCAAAAACTTTAGAGTCCAGGTATCATGTACGTACAATATTTTGGAAGTCAATAATATAGGTGGCAATATTTTTGGGTAGGATTACATTTGTTGACAGGGATTACATTTGAGGGCAAGAAAATACAAAGGGACTATTTATTTTTGCGTAACATTGATCTTTAGCCATTTGTTTTCCATCAACGGTTTTTTTGTCAAATAGGCCAGGCGTTGCGAGTGCACCCCCCACCCCCTCTCCCCATTGGGAAGTAGCGACCCCAAAAGCCTACTAAATGCATACTACAAAAACTCCAATTTCAGACAACATTACCAATGAAATGTATTCTGTTCAAAGACTCTATAGATGACATATTTGTAAAGAACAATAAACATATTAAGAAGAAGGAACTTACAGGGCTATGTCACCGATATTTAAGATATTATTGAGACGTACGAAATTCTTCACAAATTGAAAGAAATCTAAAAATAACAGGTTTATTATAAAGGATTATGATAATTCGCAAACGAACGTAGAATTGGGAAGGTTAAAACGTTAGACATTAAATAAGTAAAATCCATTTGCTGTCAAAATTGTGTTGCTGTATTAAGAAACTTTGTTTTCACAATTTATAACCATTTTATAATTTCTTGTTATCCTGTTGAACTTATAATTTGTGTTTCATGACTATGAAGGCTTTGCTCCTGACATGACTAGCGAGCATGCGCATTACCGTGACATAGCCCTTTAAGTCTGAAGAAACTTTTCTTACCTCACTCGCAACCCTTGAACGCTTCTATTTCTTATCTGGTCTCAGAGTAAACTATAACAAAACTAAAGCTCTGTGGATTGGGATTTTTAGGCTGAACAACAAAATAAAAGTTAAAAACAAAAACATAGAATGGGCAAAGGAAAACTTCAAAGTATGGTTCACGGCTTCATCCAAACAAGACACTTATCTTAAATTCTTCTATCAAAATATAAACTCTCAGAGACAGACCAGTGCACCTTTTGCTGAAATGATCCTGAAACATTAATTCATCTTTTTCTTCAATGCCCTTACACTGAAACATTTTGGAAAGATGTTGTAAGATGGATCCAATCATTCCCTACATTTTACAAATACAGATGTTTAAATGCGACATTGCTGGGTCTTAGATCTTGTGAATCAGCAGTTTTGAACTTTACAATGCTCAACGCAAGATATTACATTTTTAGTAGCAAGCTTCGCCAATATAACCCAAGCTTTATTACCTATAAACACAAGCTCCGATTGCTCTTTCTCTTAGAACAAGACATTGCAATAAGGGAAACGCAGTCGAAAAACTGAAAAAGAATGGAAGCCTTTCCTTAGCCAATAACATGAACCTTCTACCTGGCCTGTACTCTAGCTTGTGTGTGTGTTAGTTGTTTTTTTTAATATACTTAATATAATGTAAAACTAAGAACTATTTTTAAAACCCTTTTAATTATATACTCATTGTATACTTGGGGATCCAGCAGGCAATAGGCAATGTTTTATGCTGATGATACACAACTCTATATTGCGATGAATCCTAAGAATCAAACGTCTGCCCTCAACAAGCTACGTCTCTGTACTGAAGATGTTTTAATCTGGATTGGCCACAATCTATTCAAGTGCAACCATGGAAAGACCGACATAGCTCATTTCTCATCTCGCTTCGTAGATAACCCTGCAGTGAATGATTTCACTTTTGCTTCTACTACCGTCGTCATCTCGAAAACAGTCCGAAACTTGGGAGTGTCACTTGACAGTCGGTTAATCTAACAAATCAGGTGAACGAATTATGCAAAAAAGCCATAATTTCAATAAAGTACATCGGCCGAATTAGGAAATACCTCTCCAAGAAAAACCTCGAACAGCTGGTCCACGCTCTAGTGATGTCTCGACTGGATTATTGCAACAGTCTTTTATATGGCTTACCTGCTTTAAAAATTGAGAAGCTCCAGCGCATTCAAAATACTGCTGCTCGCCTTATTACTGGAATCTGTATCTGTATCTGTAATTCGACGCCATGACCATATAACACCTATCCTAAAATCCCTGCACTGGTTACCAGTCGCTGCTCGCATTCAATTTAAAATCCTGCTTATCACCTACAAGGCTCTCAATGGACTCTCCCCTCAGTATATATACCACCCAAACCGTCACCTTCGCTCAAGTAGTCGCTCTTTCTTAGCTGTTTCTCGTGTGAAAAATGCCACATATGGTCAACGTGCTTTTTCATTTGCAGCAACGCATTTATGGAACTCACTGCCCGATAATCTGAAACTAGCATCCGATGTTCAAATTTTTAAAAATTCTCTTACGACGTTTTTCTTTAAGAAAAGTTATTTCTAACTTATATTTTTAACATTTTTTATGTAAACGCATAGAGATGTATGTCATTTTTATTATTATTATTATTATTATAACAGAAGTGGTATGATCAATCACTTCAGTATAAAAGTTTAAGACATTCCAAGACCGACATATTGTGCTCAAAGACCGTCGTCATCATCTACCGCTAACCGTAGTTTTCATGTAACACAATACATTGAAACGCAGTTTGGTAGATTACTTATACAGCGTAAAATATATCTCGTAAGCGTGAAATACAGCTCAAAACGTGCATTAGAGCTTGACATTGTGAAATGTAGCATTAAAGCGTAAAAACTGAAATATATTTTTTATACCCGGGCATTTTAGGGAGTTTCTGTGATTTGAGGGAACATATTTCCCATGCCCTGTTCCACGGATTGTTTTGGAGCCCAAATTGAATTTTTTACTACTCTGAATGGAATTCTCGCATTTTGATTAGCTCAAAACGTGGTATATAAGAGTACATACCACAGTTTCATTTGTGTGAATTCTCGCGCGTCGCTTGTAAACAACAATGGACAACTGTAGTCGTAAAATACAAATCAAGCTACGATAGATTTCCGTGGTATGTACTCTTATATATTTTTTGTCATGTCATGGTCAAAATGTGTCAGTTGTGGTCGGCTGGCGCCTCGTTTAACGGTTTTCATCACCTGATAAGGAATCTACTGCATTTGTTAAGATGAGATAATCAACGTTGACCCAAGTATTGACTTACACATTTCCACATTAGTGTGTAACTAAATTGTTTGAAAGTACAGTGAAACCAAGTTAATATACAACCACCAACGGGCCAAAATAATGTGGTCGTATTAACAGGGTGGTCGTATTAACGGGGTGGTCGTATTATCGGGGTAGGGGCACATTTCGTGCATTAACTTATGACACTATGCTGACAGTGTAATTGACAGATGTTATTGTTTATCAAGTGCCATGTAATTCGCTAATGTTATTATTGTTGTAAATTGATGTTTTCACGATAAGAATGTGACATGTAACAGAGATTTTCAATTATCTTTTAAGATTTATTTTTAATTGCCTCTTGTCTGTTGGCACATCTG
>JANUFV010032783.1:0-11536 GCA_024757865.1 Epizoanthus scotinus
ACTATAAAAGCAGTTTTGTTTCACGTTAAAAGGCTTTTTTGCTGTTAACATAAGCTACAACACTCTTTCGATGTACAATATAACCCTGATTTGTCGTGAAGCTGTTGCACAAGTTTTCATCTGCAGAATTAATATCACAGCTTAAACTGTTTTGAGCCAAGAGTCCAGTGTCTACGACGCATAATCTAATAAAATTAAAGCTATCTTGGAAAGACATGTGTCCTTTTTCATTTAAAATCTGCTTTGGTCTGTCATTGTGCATCGCACATTTCTTTGCATAGATGTAGAATGTCTTAGCGTGGGATATTTTGATATTTGCTTCTTTACTAATCGAAACAATAAAAGACAATACAATATACTGAAATTAATACCTAGATACTATAATAACATTGAGTTGTTTCACGTTAAAAGACTCTTTTGCTATTAACATCAGGTTTAAATCAGCGACATAAGCTACAACTCTCTTTCGATGTACAACATAACCGTGATTTGTTGTGAAGCTGTTGCACTGTCAAAAAATTTCACCTGCAGAATTGATATCACAGCTTGAACTGTTTTTAGTCATAAGTCTGTCTAGAGGTATAACTTAATGGAAGTTTAGCTATTGGGGAAAGACGTGTGTCGTTTTTCATTTAAAATGTGCTTCGATCTGTCATGGTGCATCGCGCATTTCTTTGCATAGCTGTAGAATGTCTAAGTGTGAGATATTTTGATATTTGCTTCTTTACTAATCGAAACAATAAAAGACAATACAATATACTGAAATTAATACTTAGATACTATAATAACATTGAGTTGTTTCACGTTAAAAGATTCTTTTGCTATTAACATCAGGTTTAAATCAGCGACATAAGTTACAACTCTCTTTCGATGTGCAACATAGCCGTGATTTGTTGTGAAGCTATTGCAAAAATTGATATCACAGCTTGACTGGCGCTATTTGAGCCATGAGTCCAGTGTCCAGGACGTATAACCTAATAAAATTAAAACTATGTTAGAAAGACGTGTGTCATTTTTCATTTAAAATCTGCTACGATCTGTCATAGTGTATCGCACATTTCTTTGCATAGCTATAGAATGTCTTAGCGTGAGATATTGTAATATCTGTTTCTCTACTAATGGAAATAGTTAAAAACAATACGGTACAAGACCTTCTCCGATACATCGGGAAATTCATTGACTCGGGTTTCATTATATTAGTGTTCCGCTGTAATGTTATAATTGTCTTCCAGGTTCAGGCTTGTATTGTGAAAAGCAATTCTCGGAGTGCTCGAATGTATGCGTTTTATATTTCGTCACCGAGCCATTCATCCATTGCATATTTGTTTTCGTTTAACTTGAAATAAAGGCGCACTTGTAATATTTTTAAAGGACACAATTTGCACTCGCCTTTGAAGCTCGTACCGTGTTGATATTATTATTATTATAGATATGTATGGAAATAGTTCCTAAATCCCTTACAAACACCTAGCATCCAGTTTTCCAAGACAGAAACAAAGTGACAAGTTGTAATGAGTCACAATGATTAAGTCGTCATCTCTGAACACAATTGCCGTCTTAACCCAAAAATTGTCTTCAATAATTCAGTGTTTTACTTATAACGAAGTTGGTTAAATGGATACTAAGCCATGCAACGTGTTGCAACTTTGTCTGGTCCAAGAACGTGTCCGTTATATCGGGAAAATCATTGACTCGCGTTTCATATTACTAGACAGTGTTCCTCTGTAGTGATATAAGTCTTCTAGTTTCAGACTTGTATTGAAAAAGCAATTCTCGGATTGCTCGAATGTCTTCGTTTTATAAATCGTCACACTGAGCCATTCATCAAGAAAATGTACCAAGCAAAGCCAAAGACAAAAACGTTCATGTGGATATTTTATGGGCAATACTGTGGAAGGGTGTCTTCGTGTATCGGTGTAATCGTAAAGCCGCGACGTTGAAGGTCTCCTTATCCTATTTCAGTCTGGTATTGGCTTTCATGTATACTACGTTGTATTTAACGAAGTTCTATTTTACTTTTTTGGTTATCATCTTTATCGATTTTACTATCAAACTAGCACGAGAAATAGCTAAGCGTAATCCGGTGAAATTATAGTCATGCGAACATAGGTTACAAGTTAATCAAAACCCAATTCTTTCAATTTCACTTACTAATTTATTGAAGAAAACGCTCTTGTAGCTCAGTCGTTTTGTTCTACCCCACAAATGGTACATGAAATGAAATAATGTGAGAAAACAAACATATGACTGAGTGCTGTCATAAATCCAGCATTCTCAAAATCACGAAGTGCAATACAATCACACATTTAAGATGCACTGCAGAGTACATTGACGCTTCACAACCCTTGTTCTTAATATGATATGAAAAGGAACGTAACACCTCTTGCGTCGTCATTATATATTGGTCTTTGTTTAAAATGACAACCACGTATACATATTGTTTACTCATGATCGGCTTTTGCTTGAAACGATTTTCAATATATCGTCTTCTCAATTGCAATCAGCAAATTGAAAATAACAAATGTCAATTCTAAAAAATGAACCATTTGGTGCTGAGAGATCATGTTTTCGTTATATTATATTTCGTACTTAAATCAGGGTTACTAGAACAGTCCCTAAAAGTATTGACTATGCCAGACGATAACGAGACCACACGAGAAGTGTGCTTAAGGAGTTGTTTTGTGCAAACTTAACACAAAGAATAATATCTACTGTGCTGGATCAATTTAGATTCAAATATTTTTAATATCAGTTCGACTCCGCCTACACTCAACTTGATACATCTAGACAGCACCTAGTCCACTACAGAAGACAGTCTGACTACATCAGAAATATTGATTAAGTAGTTCTTTTGTGCTGCTTAATGCCGACACTCCTTACCCCATGTATGAAGATCCTGCGCCAGTTCTTCAGGCTAACCATCTAACCGAAGCAGGCATGAAAGTATAAACAGACTCCTTGCATTATATATATACATATAACTAATCATCACACGGCATAATTAGTACTATAAACTATCTATTTTGGAGACTGCAAAATAATAATAATAATAAACTTTATTTATATAGCGCATAAAATATAGAGAAAATCGTTCTTTATTAACATGATTATAATGTACAAAATCCGTTCAGTTTTTCTAATTCTAATTTTATTGCCGGTCTAATTATCAGTAAACTAATTAAACCAATACAGCCAGGTATGAACTGCTAAATCACAACCCCGAGTATTGAGAAAACATCACAAATTTTTAGGCAGAGAACACCTCCTTTCTTCCTCGTCCTTGCAGAGTTATCATGTTGTTCTCAAGCACAGAAGTTTTGTTCAACTACTTGTGATTATCACGCCATTGCACGTCTGATTCCGTTCGACTTGAAATAAAGGCGCACTTGTAATATTTTCAAAGGACACAATTTGCACTCGCCTTTGAAGCTCGTACCGTGTTGATATGTATGGAAACATTTTCTAGATCCCTTACAAACACCTAGCATCCAATTTTCAAGATAGAAATAGAGTGTTGGTCAGGCTAAGTGACAAGTTGTAATGAGTCAAAATGTGATTAGTCGTTATGTCGGTGTACAATTGAGCTCTGAACCCAAAATTGTCTTCGATCATTTAGTGTTATTTTATAACGAAGTTGGTTACATGGATACTAAGCCATGCAAAGTGTTGCAACTTTGTCTGGTCCAAGACCTCATCCGTTACATCGGCGGAAAATCATTGAATCGGTTTTCATTATATTAGTGTTCCACTGTACTGCTATACGTCTTCGAGTTCCAGACTTGTATCAGTTGTGAAAAGCAATTCTCGGAGTGCTCGAATGTCTTCGATTTATAAATCGTCACCGAGCCATTCATCCAGAAAATGTACCAATCAAATCCAAAGACAAAAACGTTCATGTGGATATTTTATGGGCAATACTGTGTAGCAGTACAGTGGAACACTAATATAATGAAACCCGATTCAATAATTTTCCGCCGATGTAACGGATGAGGTCTTGGACCAGACAAAGTTGCAACACTTTGCATGGCTTAGTATCCATTTAACCAACTTCGTTATAAACATAACATTAAGTATCGAAGACAATTTTGGGTTCAGAGCGCAACTGTACACCGAGATAACGACTAATCATTGTGACTCATTACAACTCGTCACTTAGCCTGACCTCACGCTATTTCTATCTTGAAAATTGGATGCTAGGTGTTTGTAAGGAATCTAGAAAATGTTTCCATACATATCAACACGGTACGAGCTTCAAAGACGAGTGCAAATTGTGTCCTTTGAAAATATTACAAGTGCGCCTTTATTTCAAGTCGAACGGAATCAGACGTGCAATGGCGTGATAATCACATGTAGTTGAACAAACCTTCTGTGCTTAAGAATAACATGATAACTCAGCAAGGACGAGGAAGAAAGGGGGTGTTCTGTGTCTAAAAATCAATTTGTAATGTTTTCTCAATACTAGGAGTTGTGATTTATCAGTTCAGACCTGGGTGTATTGGTTTAATTAGTTTACTAACACTTAGACCGGTGGCAATAGAAAGACTGAGCGGATTTTGTAGATTATAATCATGTTATTAAAACACGACTCTCGTTATTTTGCGTTCTCCAATATAAATACTTGGTAGTACTAATTATGCCGTGTGATGATTAGTTATATGTATATATATAATGCAAGGAGTCTGTTTATACTTTCATGCCTGCTTCGGTTAATTGGTTAGCCTAAACAACTGGCGCAGGATCTTCATACATGGGGTAAGGAGTGTCGGCATTAAGCAGCACAAAATAACTACTTAATCAATATTCCTGATGTAGTCACACTGTCTTCTGTAGTGGACTAGGTGATGTCTAGATGTATCAAGTTGAGTGTAGGCGGAGTCGAACTGATAATCAAAATATTTGAATCTAAATTGATCAAGCACTGTAGATATTATTCTTTGTGTTAAGTTTGCACAAAACAACTTCTTAAGCACACTTCTCGTGTGGTCTCGTTATCGTCTGGCATAGTCAATACTTTTAGGGACTGTTCTAGTAACCCTGATTTAAGCACGAAATATAATATAACGAAAACATGATCTCTCAGCACCAAATGGCCGTTTGTTTTTCAGAATTGACATGTGTTATTTCCAATTTGTTGATTGAGAACACGATATATCGACAATCGTTTCAAGCAAAAGCCGATCATGAGTAAACAATATTTATACGTGGTTGTCATTATCAAAGACCAATATATAATGACGACGCAAGAGGTGTTACCTTCCTTTTCATATCATATTAAAAACAATGGTTGTGAAGCGTCAATGTACTCTGCAGGGCATCTTAAATGTGTGATTGTATTGCACTTCGTGATTTGGAGAATGCTGGATTTACGACAACACTCAATCATATCTTTGTTTTCTCACATTATTTCATTTCATATACCATTTGTGGCGTAGAACAAAACGACTAAGCTACAAGAGCGTTTTCTTCAATAAACTAATATAGTGACATTGAAAGAATTCGGTTTTGATTAACTTGAAACCTATGTTCGCATGGCTATAATTTCACCGGATTACGCGTAGCTATCTCTCGTGCTAGTTTGATAGTAAAATCGATAAAGATGACAACCAAAAAAGTAAAATAGAACTTGGTTAGATACAACGTAGTATAAATGAAAGCGAAAAGCAGACTGAGATAGGATAAGGAGACATTCAACGTCGCGGCTTTACGATTACACCGATGCACGAAGACACCCTTCCACAGTATTGCCCCTAAAATATCCACATAAACGGTTTTGTCTTTGGCTCTGATTGGTACATTTTCTGGATGAATGGCTCGGTGACGATTTATAAATCGAAGACATTCGAGCAATCCGAGAATTGCTTTTCACAATACAAGTCTGAAACTCGAAGACGTATAGCAGTACAGAGGAACACTGTCTAGAAATATGAAACGCGAGTCAATGATTTTCCCGATATAACGGACAAGTTCTTCGACGAAACAAAGTTATTGAAGACAATTTTTGGGTTAAGAGTGCAATTGTGTTCAGAGATAACGACTTTTAAAATCATTGTGACTCATTACAACTTGTCACTTAGCCTGACCAACACTCTGTTTCTGTCTTGGAAAACTGGATGCTAGGTGTTTGTAAGGGATCTAGAAAATGTTTCCATACATATCAACACGGTACGAGCTTCAAAGGCGAGTGCAAATTGTGTCCTTTAAAAATATTACAAGTGCGCCTTTATTTCACGTCGAACGGAATCAGACCTGCAATGGCTTGATAATCACATGTAGTTGAACAAGCCTTCTGTGTTTGAGAACAACACGATAACTCAGCAAGGACGAGGAACAACTGAAGGAGGTGTTCTGTGTCTAAAAATCAATTTGTGATGTTTTCTCAATACTAGGAGTTGTGATTTATCAGTTCAGACCTGGATGTATTGGTTTAATTAGTTTTCTAACATTTAGACAGCCGGCAATAGAAAGACTGAGCGGATTTTGTAGATTATAATCATGTTATTAAAACACGA
Organism: Epizoanthus scotinus; assembly: GCA_024757865.1. Taxonomy (NCBI): domain Eukaryota; kingdom Metazoa; phylum Cnidaria; class Anthozoa; order Zoantharia; family Epizoanthidae; genus Epizoanthus; species Epizoanthus scotinus. The sequence continues at coordinate 6,510 of JANUFV010032783.1, forward strand.
CTCTCGTTATTTTGCGTTCTCCAATATAAATACTTGGTAGTACTAATTATGCCGTGTGATGATTAGTTATATGTATATGTATAATGCAAGGAGTCTGTTTACACTTTCATGCCTGCTGCGGTTAATTGGTTAGCATAAACAACTGACGTGGGATCTTCATATATGGGAAGTCAATATCAGGTATTGAGTGCAGGCATTAAGCAGCACAAAAGAACTTCTTAATCAATATTTCTGATGTATCCGACTTTCTTCTGTAGTGGTCTAGGTGCTGTTTAGATGTATTAAGTTCTGCGTAGGCGGAGTCGAACCGATATTTAAAATATTTTAATGTAAATTGATCAAGCACCGTAAAATGTATGGCTTTGTGTTAAGTTTGTACAAAACAACTCCTTTTAAGGAAAAGCACACGTGTCGTGTGGTCTCATTATCGTCTGGCATAGTCAATACTTTTAGGGAGTGTTCTAGTAACCCTGATTAAAACACTTCTGTTAGTGGAAATATTAAAACGAAAACATGATCACTCAGCACCAAATGGTTCATTTTTCAGAATTAAAATTGAATTTCTTATTTGGTGATCGAGAACACGATATATCGACAATGGTGTGTAGCAAAAGCCGATCATGAGTAAACAATATGTACGTGGTTGTCACTAACAAAGACCAATATATCATGACTCCGCAAGAGGTATATTGTTTTGTACTTATAATGAATTGAATGAAATCAATATTCGCCTTTTTCATGTTTTGTAAACAACTTTTCATCTCATGTTAATCTTTTAGATTTTATAACTCGGATGTAAAGTGCATTTGATCATTTTTATGCACAAATGCGCTATATAAGCTATTAACTTTTTATTATTATTATTATTATTATTATTTTTATTATTATTACCGTCCCTTTCATATTGTAGTTTTGTAGCTAATGAACTCTGCAGTGCATTTTAAAGGAACATGGATATGTGATTTGATTACACTTTCTGATTTGGATAATGCTGGATTTATGATAGCACTCAGTCAGATCTTCAGTTGTTTTTTCACAATGTTTAATTTCATTTAGAATAATTATACGTCAATAAGATGGATATCACACAAATACCAAATTTAGCGTGGTAATATATTTGCCACGTAACTTTTACGTTGGTGGTGTTGGTCGACGGTCACTGAATCGATCTAAAAATTTAATCAAGCATTTAATGATATGTGGCCATTAATTGTTTGTGGTCTTCTATCTCTTATAGAGCGCAGTAGATATGTTTCCTGATGCAGACGCTCGTCACTGGTTATTCTAAGGAATTAATCAAGCACTAAGTTGAAAATCACTGATGTGTTGAGGAGATCATGAAGTTTTGTATATTGTATGACTTTCAGCACTTGCTGTGTGATTGCCTCTTTGTGCTAAAATTAACTTGCCTCTTGGCGGAATGCGAGACAAACAACAAACAAAAAATCCTTTGTGTGTCTTGGCTATATATTCATGTGTGTTTGTGGTGCTTTTCACATCTCTGTTTTCCAGCAGATAGTTGAGAGAAGATTTCAACCACAGAAGGTGGAGACATAACCGAAATTTTGAAGCCAAGTAAGTTGAGAAGATGGGTTTTATACAAGTGTTAGTTGTTGCACGTTGTACTGAAGTTCGCGTTTAGTGGAGATTGCGTATGACTCATTGTGCCAGTTTGAAGGTTCAGCTCTTTATCATTTGTTATCAATGCTTTTTGTGAGCATCAACATCCGATGCAAACTGTTTTGTCACCTTGTTTTCTAAAATATGTTTGTTAACTATTTACATCAGATTTAAAACGTCTAAAAACTGTTCTTTCTCCGAGTTATTTCACGTTTTGCAACAAATCAACATTGAATTCAATCATTTTATGATTATATATAGTATCTCAATGGACGAACTAGCACATTACCTTCAGTTGTTCAAAAAAAGTATTGCTAAATAGGTTATTTTTTTCATGTAGCTTAGTATTTTTTCCTTTGAGAACCGATTTAACGAAAATGTTTATCTATTAATTGCATTATCCGGCGAAGATTCTTATATTGGTAAATTTATAACTACATGCCTTGAAACTTTATGTTCTTTTTACAATTTATCTCTAGTGTCTTGTAAAGGTACAATATATCTCAAGAAAAGAAACAACAGCAAGGATTCAAAAACTACAGACTTGTAGTCATTTATAGAGTGTTCCGTTTGGCACGTGTTGATGTGTAAATGGCGTTTTCTATAAATTTAGTAATGATACAAAAGAGAAATTTTTAGAAAAGTTAGATAACTTTAAATGACAACATTCATCTCTTGTTTTTTTACAGGTATCCGAACTGATCGCAATGAAGTGTCACATCTTGTTGATCTGTGTGGTGTTTGTATCTCTTGTGGTGCTACAATCAGGAGTTAGCGCACGGTCATTCGGCAATGACCTAGTTGAACAGGAGGACCCGCACCGCAAGAAGATTCGGCCAGTTGCAGCTGACCTAGTTGAACAAGAGGACCCGCGCCGCAAGAAGATTCGGCCAGTCGCAGTCAGAGGCAAAGGTTAGGCTGTATTATTCTCATTCACATGTGTGGAGTTTAGATACCACCAGTAGTCCGTGTCATCTCACGGTTCGATGAAGTAGCCATTGACTTGCACACCCACAGCACACCAACATATTCGCTGAAGAGGTTCAAATATTATCTATACTCTTGTTTTTTGTAAACTTTTAGTTGTAGTGACAAGTGGTGATGTTGATTTTTACTTGTGTACGTCGAATTTGTTATCAATTTTGAAAGATATTTTATTATAAAAACAAAAACAAAGATAAAAAATGTTTGGAACAGATATAGACTAAAATGAAAATCATAAACGATTAGTATAATAGGTTAGTGCAATGAAAATTATTCTAATCTAGTTATTTATTTATATATTAACAATTGCATATAAAAGTTAAAAGGTAAAAATTACTAAAAGTATTAAAAATTATTGAGTAAAAAAAATGAGAAATTCTAAAGTGCAAACAATTTTTTTCTATAACTACATACATGTAAACAATTCCTTTTTTAGACAAAGTTTCTGCAGACAACTTTTTGACAACACATTTGCGTGAATGAGTTGTAACTTCGTTAATGCTTATACTTGATCTTCAACAGTACAGAATCCATTGGTAACACGTGTCTTTTGCTTCACACAAACATAATTTTAATTTAACAGTTAATATTTATTCTGTTTGTAATATTAGAAAAAAAGTAGTAGATTATTCAATGAATGTGAAAAGACCAAAAAATAGGGTATAATCAGTATATGAGCAAATGTATGGATTGTGTAGAAAGCTGAATGTAAACCTTTACTTCATCACATTGTCATACCTAGTTTAAATACTTATAGCTCTTGAAAAACGTTGCTCGCAAACATTGTATTTTGTACTGGAGACTCTTGCAAACATTTTATTTTGACGTTTCAAGCTCTGCAAACAATCTTTTCGAAATTTCTTATACCCCCTTCCAAAATATTAATTGTCCGTCCTTAAAACTTTACTTCATCGCATTTCATATCAAGTTTAAATATCTAGCTCTTGAAAAACCTTGCTCGCAAACATTGTATTTTGTACTAGAGACTCTTGCAAACATTTTATTTTGACGTTTAAAGCTCTGAAAACAAAATTGTCAGTCCCTAACGACAATATTTTTGTTTCAGCATTATCCACATTCATTCCTATCATACCTCATACTTTGGGAGATTTGCCAATAACTGCGAATGTTGTACCAGAGGGGTACAATCTGGCAGGGATTGTTGATCCAGCTGCAACAGCAGTGTTTATCTACGCCTATATCACAACACACAACTGTGGCACGGATCCGTTTGTTCGTGGATTCTACGAGTTCCGCACTACGCCCAATGGTCACAGGAGCTATCAGTTTATGAACGTGGCAACTGGTTCATCCTCTGTTACAACCAATTCAGACAACTTGCTGATCCCAATCACCAATGGGCTTGACATACTCTTCATACGGCTGCACTACCCAACCAACACAGCACCAAATGGTCAATCACTTTGTCCAAATCAAGACGATGAAGAAGTTGATGTGTCCGGTGAGGTGATGGTCCTTGGATACTACATGTAGTTTGAAATATGACGTCATTTTTCTTGGACCCGGTGAAATAATGTGATGTCATCAAACAATTAATTTTTTTAATTTCAATCAAAGGTCCAGAAAGTGATAGATGAACTATAGGCTGAGAGAACATTTGGAATCAATAGAACAATAAACCGCTGAGATAATGGTCTTTTAAGGTAGAGACGTTCCAATACAAATGTCCCTTATTTGACAAATTTGACAAATGAGAGACATTTATATGGAACGTCTCTACCTTAAAAGGCCCATATTTCAGTGGCTTTTTGCTCTGTTTTAAATTTCATTTTTTGCTACTCTTATAGTTTACCTAGCACTTTCGGGAAATTTAATTAAATTTTATGTTTTATGACGTCATCATTTTAGTACTCTATTAGATTACAAGGTAATGTTTGGCTTTTCTGTGCTAGTTTTTGTACGATAACGTTCTGTGGATTTACGAACTCAGAATACACGTGGCAAGTCCTACCTAAAATGACATTGTGATTTTATTATTTTATCTGATTCTAATCGTCGAACTGATCACTGTGGTGTAAATTTCATTGTTCTACGACAAACAGTTGTTGATATATTAAGGGTTGAAGTTTGGATTTGTGTCGTCACAAGTGTGGTTCATTGCAAGAAACAGACTGAATAAATTGTGTTTTTCTATGATTTCGGTGTCCAAAAAAAGGAACAGTACCTAAAATCATTGTACAACACCCAACTAGGTAGCGAAAACCCTCTGCACTTCACGGGACACAAAATTATATTACACAAAATAATACAATGAAGAAAAACCTGTATTTTTTTTGTTTAATCTAAAAAGTAACACACGTGTGACGTCACAAATTCAAAATTTACCGCTTAATATCTCGAGAACTAATCATCGCACATTGATAAAATTTATATCACAGTAACCAGTTTGACAAGTTATAACA
>JANUFV010032894.1:0-11536 GCA_024757865.1 Epizoanthus scotinus
TTCAAAATACGTACGTGTAAAATCTACTAATTACAATTGTTATATAAAAGCTAAAATACAATATGATTAAGATATTCGAATTACTGTATATAAAAAAGCTAAAGTATATTATCCTACTTATTACTTATATATCTAACTTAGGGTCTATTAAGTATAACTATTATAACATTGTTGTCATATTAATTAACAAAGCAGCAATAAATTCTAATAATTCTGAAAAGTAATCTTGTTAAGCTTATTTTTAAAATCAGTAGCGTTAGCAGCCTGTTTAACTTCCACTGATAGCTTGTTCCATAATTACTTACAGTGTATGTAAAAGAGTTCTTCATTCATCTGAGATTAAAATTAGGCTGACTAACTGTGAATCCTATGCCTCTTAAATCATAACAAGACTCTCTAAAGTTAAAAAAGTTCCGAATATACAGAGGAACTTATACAGGCATTTGTATAGTAAGATCAAGGATTGACATTGTCTTCTGTGTTCAAGAGTCTTCATACTTGCAATTCTAAGAAGTTGTTCATAGGGAACAGACTTCGCATGTCCTAGCAGTGATCTTAAAAGGAGTGGGCTACAGTATTCCAGGTGGGGTATTATATAGGCTCTATACAGCTTCAGCATAACATCAATAGGAACAAATTTTCTAATACGTCTAAGGGCGGATGCCTTAGCTTATGCCTTCTTAAGCAGGATCGCAATATGTTCTTTATATGTCAATATTCTATCTAAAGTGACACCTAATATCTTAATTGACTCTGATGTCTCAATATCTGAGCCATTTAGGACCAGAGAATAGTCATATTTGCACTGACCAACAGGAAATGCCTGTGTCTTTCCATGATTAATAAGTAATTTGTTCTCATAAAACCAGGTGGATAGTACACTCAAGTCACTGTTAATGACAAACTCTAGTACCATAGGCGAGACGTCAGATTTGTATACAGTAGTATCGTTGGCATATAATCTAAGAGAAGCGTTCGGGATAAAGTAGTTCAGATCACTGATGAATATGTTGAACAGTAACGGACCAAGGTGAGATCCCTGAGGAACCCCTGCCTTGACATCACTATAGTTCGAACACACCCCTTGCACCTTCACGCGTTGCTTACGACCCAACAAATATGAAGACATCAACTTGAGTGCCGAGGCAGAGAACCCATAGGCCTTTAGCTTTGCCAGTAGAAGATTATGATTAATGGAGTCGAAGGCTTTACTTAAATCAACCGCAACAGCAGCAGCAGCCTCTCTGTTGTCAAGACTCCTCCTCCAGTCTTCGGTCATCTTCAGGAGCGCGGTGCAACAAAAATGATTCCTTAAGAACCCCGAGAGGTTAAAGGAAAGATGACAATAGAATGCTGAATACATTTGGTCGAACATCACCTTCTCATACACTTTCGACAGAGTCGTTAATATCGAAACAGGGCGATAGTTCACTTTGCACTTATCCTCCGCCTTTTTGAAAACGGGTGTTAAATTACCACATTTCCATTCCAATGGCCAGATTCCATTATCAATAAGGTAATTGACTAGCTTTGCGATTTCATTCGCCAACACGGAAGTAGACAGTCGCAATAGACGTAGTGAGATGCCTTCAACTCCAACAGGTTTCCTTGGATTCAAGTGGTCCAGGATTTCGCAGACGTAGCTGCTGCTGACCAGTTTAAACGAAAAGCTGTCCAATACCTCTCTCTCTCCTCAATTAATTTGACACTTGGGTGATCAGCAAAGTCTTTGTGAACTTCAGTCTGATCTAAACTGTCACCGCTGGAGGTAACATTTGCGAAATAGTCGTTGAAAATATTCGCCACCGCACCAAGTTCGGTTATAACAGCTCCATTCTCTAATAGGGATATACTGCTTTGTTTATTTGCGCCAGAGTTTGGGAGAAGAGGTCTCATTTTCTTTCAAAATTCCCCAGGATGTTTAGCTGCGGTAGACGCATCATAACAAAAGGACTTAACTCCTTTGCGCTTGAGTGATGTTACCTTTTACGCTGTTTTGTATAGGCCTCCCACGAACCAGGCAAGGGATCTTTTCTGTGGCGTTTAAATAATTTATTACACAATGCTATTTCACGTTGGATTTGTGGTGTGATCCAAGGTAATTGGTCGCCACGCATCCATTTTGTCCTAAGACGTGCGTGCAGATCAAGAATTGTCCTTAAAGAACGTGCTCCAGTGACCCCCTACATCGTCCGCATTATCATACGAGTAGGCCGTATCCCAAGGGACTTTCTTCAGATCCGACAGGAATTTGGCATGATCAAAATTCTTCATGCTTCGTTATTCAATGAGGCGCGGCTTAGGACGTGCTACCTTGTTTTTCCGTACAACAAAGACAAGGTCATGGTCACTGACACCAAGGTGTAATATCCATATCTTGTTCTCAGGAGAAATGAGGTTATTTGTAGAAATATTCGTATGAAGCGGATACGTTACCCAAAGACTCGTGTGATCATTGGCTCAAAGGCAATACATTGACTGTGACATAAATGGGAACACAAAATGGCGAATGTAACTAATTTGAATATATATTTAGATTAGAAATACGGGTGGTTTCCAATGATTCGAGGTTTAGCACAGTCGTATAATGCGGTGGTTTAGTGTGTGAAAGATTACGGTTTTTCATAGAATCTTTTTTTTCTCCGGGAAAAAACTTTAAAATTTTTCAAATGTTCGAACGGTTTTGGATTCAACTAGTCTCTCTAGTTTCGTATTCCTATTTATGTCACAGTCAGTGTATTGTCTTTGAGCCAAATGAGCACACAAGTCTCAGGATAAGAGATCTATGAATTATCCGCTTCATAGGAATCTTTCTCTTTATTTCTTGAAGAGTAGTTAATATAGTTTATGATGAAGGTATAAAACACTTTATTGTTTTATTTTTATGGTTATTAAATATAAATTGTGTAACGCTTGCATTACATTTATATTCAAGCAATATAAAATAGCTACGAAGATTCATATGCACTCCTTTTTTATATAACAACATTTTTGTAAGAACGTTGAGGCTTAAAAATGCGCCAAAATTAAGAACATCGTTAAGAAGCTTAGGTTGAGGCTGAAAATGAGTAAATAATAATAATAATAATGGTAATAATAATAAGTATTTATATAGTGCCTATACAGATCGGCTCTAGGCGCTTATTGAGTATTGAAGTGTGGAACGTTATTTTGAATTGTGGGGAACTTGTTTCCAGTCACTGACAATCGCACATGTCTTTCCACAGCACGAGAGATGAATTTACACAAGTTGACTGATCACTGATCATGAATTAATCTCACTGACTTTACTGAACTCAACGCGCATATTTAAACACATGCTTACATGTGTATAAAAACGATATTTTTGAACAGATTTTGTAATTGAAAAAAGGAAAATTTTGAGAACATTTGAGGCTGAAATATTCAAAACATTTAAGAAAATTTAGGTCCAGTCCCCAAATTAGACGTAGTGTAATATCCGTATTGTACGCCAAGGTAGCCTGGACTGAGACATGCATTCAAGCACATTTTCGTCTGTACATAAACAACAGCAATTTGAAATGTGAATGAGCAACCTAAAACAATTAAGAACTATAGCTTTAGTACACAAATTTGTAAACAGTTTCCGACATCAAGCGATCGATTAATATAAATGTGGTAATGTTGTTTATATATTGAAATATTCTTATTTCGCTCCTCTTTAGACCGCTATTAAAGTGATGTTTTGATTTGTTGAGCACTTTTTGATTTGGGAATGTCTAGCGTTTCAGTCGAGTATTTTTTAATTTTTTAAATCTTTCAAAAAAATTGCAAAGTCTGGATTTTTAAAAAGTGGCACCAATCCGGCAAACGGTGTATCTTTTTAAAAAATGTCTCCAAATTTGTTTTTTTAAATGCCAATAAGTTGTATATGCGCTCTATAAATTTGTTTACTATTTATTATCAATTATTTATTATTATCGGTACTACTAGAATAGAGCTTCTAATCTCTCCCAAAAAAGACTAAGCTTGTCAGTAAAGATATGTGAAAATCAACAGAGAAGCCAACGCGATTTGGACAGCAAAACAAAATATAAAATATTGCTTTGAAACTTTTATACATAAATCGTCTTGTTTAAACATAATATTGATTGCTCATGTTATTATTTTGGAGGAATTTTACTCGAGTCTAGCCCGCAACTACTTCCACGGTGTTCACAAGATTTTGCCAAGCTCGACCCATACGTTTAATCCTAAACAAATTTTCAATTTTTTTTAAATAAGGCTGAATTGCATAATTATCTAAAATTACAGTATGTTAGAATTCAAATTTCTAAAAATACGATAAATTACCTACTTAACTCAAATTATTTATATCGCTGCTGGAGCCAATAAAAAAAAGATTTCTTAAAACGGTTGTTTTTCACTCTTGGTACATTTAAAATTCAGCTGCTCCAAAGCGGACATTTTTACGTAAAAACTTATATCACTTGGACTTCAGTTGAAAGTTTTGGCAGAAATTATCAACCATCGGTAGAAGCGATATCATATATATGTCAGACTGTAAATAGCAACGTCAAAAGCGCGATTGATAACAACTCAATCCACGGATGGCTGACTGAGCTACCCTACTGAAATAAAAGTATCTATCTATCTATGTATCTACTGACATCAAAACAGATTTATCATGGTTGCTAACGCGTTCTTTCTCGTCACTACACACTCATATCGTTCATTTGATCTTATAAAACATTAAATAATAAGCGAATAATATGCAATTGTCGAGTTTCATTTTCGAATCACTGAATTCTAATGACTAAATTCGGGGAGTACAAATTTGTTAAATGCATCAAGAACGATAAAAGATAGGTAACTCTTCTTTATTTTATTGCATAGAAACAAACGTATAATAATAACTAACTTAGTGTATGCGCGTGGCTTTTCGTTTCCTTAATTGTTCGAAAATAGAACTGCTTTATATATAATTGTGATATTAGAATTTAATATATACCTACTCTTAAAACTGAAATGGGGAATAAATCCTGTCATTATAGATTATTAATTTTAAAAATATTCACTATCTTCGCCTTTGCTTGAACTGAAAATCTCCTATCCTGAGTGTGAGAAAGGCTGACAGAAATTTGGCCGAGCGCCATCAAAATTTGCCTAGAATAGCAACTTAAGAACATTAATCTCGGTTTTAAAATATCAGCGCCAGGGAACCAATGAGAAGACGCATGTAGACCTGTTTAGCAAAACTAATAGATCTAATTTGCAAGTAGATGAAGTCTTCTATTACGACAAACATTAGCTCAGTGTTCAACACACGAACAGAACTTTTTTCCCTAAATTTCAAATGGGTTTTTAATTTTATGAATAATAGTAAATTGAGCTTCCGGATAACTCTTTCTAGCGATTGTGATTTCTATAAACTACACTGCTGTATATGTTTCGAACGATTACAGATCCTTAAAAGCTTTCATAATGTGTATTCTATTTGAACGAATTGTCGTTGAATATATTTTAACATGTAAAAAACCTGTCGGCAATCATATTTCATCGCAAATATGTCTTCGACTATGACAAGGACAGCCAGATACAATAACTTGGACATCACACACCCTACGGTGGAAAAGTCTGCTTGGATAAAAAAACAGAAACAGAAGTTCTAATACCGACTTTGATAACAATGGTGGACGAACATTTATCAACGGCAGTAAAATATTCGCGTTATTTTGGACCCCAAGCAACGCGAATCTACGAGAGTGAGTCAGAAGCGACTGAAATGAAATTTGAAAAACTAAATGTCTGTCGCAAGACCAAACCAAGCGACAAGTGTCGTTTGATGCACAGGAGCCTGTCACTCGGAGACAAAGAGTGTATTGCTGATAAATCATCTTCAGCGTGTATACGTCAGCCGAGTTTGAACACTGATGAATTGGCAAGTTCTGCGTTAGATACTTCACAGCAGAGATCGAGGACAAGTTCTCTCCTAGCTCAATCCCAGTCCCTTGACTCGACAGTTGGCATGATATACGGCATTCAGAATTGTTATACTAACAAGCAGACACGGTTTCGTTTAGACTGCTCGCCGAAACTGGGAAGGTCTCCTGCTACGATGAATAGCGAGAGTTGTCGTGTCTATGACACAGAGAAATACACCGATTTTAAGCCAACCTCTCAAAACCAACCACCGTCTGAATCAGAAAGCTGTTATAGCAGAGATGAGTCAACGAAGGAAAAGATAATCAATTCGTGGCTCAAGTTCTTCGGCTAAAACAAACACAGCATTTGCTACAAGTGTAAGACAGAGATATTTTATTGAACAGTATAGTACGTAGTGTGACTGGATATTTGTATTCAACTGAATTCAGAATGAATCGGTTGTGTGGGTTTGCTACTTTGCACGGTACTTTACAATTATTCCCCGAAGTGGAAGTGATATTTACTGAGCCGCAAAAGTTTCAGTATATACCAAACCAGTGAATATATAATTGGCACACAACGTTTACTTTCAATTTTATTATAAATGCGGCTTGTGATACAGCCAGTCGGTATGATTTCACGCACGAATGCCCGGAGGTGAATAACTAACAATTATTCTCCGAAGTGGAGGTGAGTAGCGTAAAATATTTATATACCAGCTGCTCACCGACATTGTCCTTAACATTTTTCAATGGCCCTCGAATTTTTGTTTCTCGGGTAATTGTTCATGTTTTGGACAATTTCGTAGCCTCGGGCATGTATCACTGCATACAACAGCCACTGCATAGAGGATATTACATGAGCGCGCGAAGATACGATTTTTATCTTCGAGTGTTGATATTTCTTCGGGAAATCTTCTGATATATTTACTATACTCGAAAATGCTCGATATTTGGTAAATTTTTGAAAATCGTCGAAAAATCTTCGGATATCTTTGGACAATGATCGGGAATAATCGAAAGTTAGATATCTGGTTCCGCCTTAGGGTTACAACGTGGTTGCGGCTATTAATTGGCTAGAGAATGCTACAATATAATGGCGGGAGAATTATTATTTCTCACATGTGATAGAATACGATATTTGATCTCATGTAAAGATATCACTTTTATTCCGTACGTAAATCCTGGTAATTTATGGCTTAGTGAACTTAGTACTTTATTCCTTAAATGTCAACAGAGATACGAGCTATTTACCATTCTGTGTATTGTTGGAGGTGTTACTTCTACTCCTTCATGTTGGTATTTGTGAATATTTAACTTTATTCCTTAAATACCAACAGAGATACGAGCTATTTACCATTCTGTGTATTGTTGGAGGTGCTACTTCTACTCCTTCATGTTGGTATTTGTCAATATTTAACTTTATTCCTTAAATACCAACGGAGATACGAGCTATTTACCATTCTGTCTATTGTTGGAGGTGTTACTTCTACTCCTTCATGTTGGTATTTGTGAATATTTAACTTTATTCCTTAAATGACAACAGAAATACGAGCTATTTACCATTCTGTGTATTGTTGGAGGTGCTACTTCTATTCCTTCATGTTGGTATTTGTGAATATTTAACTTCTAGTCGAGGCTATTACTGTAAACATGAGTCTTTAGTCATTGAAATCAGCGGCCACACGATGCAATTGTTTTCATTGCGCGCAATCTTTCCTGCAATGCCAGTTAGAGTGCGTGGTTCAGGCAAGCCAGCCGTGCCATAGAACTTTCTCACGTGCAGAATGTCGATGTCAATCCTAATGTTAGCGCAAGAGCAAGTGAAAGTTGGTAAGCAGCGAAAAATTGAGGATTCCATTTAAAAAACCACGACACTGACAAAGTTTTTGAAAACAAAATTATTTACAGATAATGTAGGCGAATTTGAAAAAAAAATGGTTTTTAAAACTTTGCTAGTGTTGCAGGTTTTTAAATAATATCCCCAAATTTTGGCTGCTTACCAACTTTCACTTGCTTTTTTTATTTCTGGCATTTTCAAAGCGCTAACATCAGGATTTACATCGATATTCTTCACGTGAGAAGGGTCTATAGCGACTGTCGTAATTATCAATTTCTGAACCTAATTGTTCTTTTTAAAATACATAATTTGTTGATATTTTTGAGTAATGTAGACACTGTTTTTATTATTATTATTATTATTATTACTATTATAATTAAAACTATTATTATATTATATATAATAATATATCAACAATAATTTCTTAATTCTGATTGGCTGAGAGCATGTCATCTTAAACAGTACATTTACAAATTAGATTAGATGTAATTGCACAGACCCCCGGAGTGTAGATTTTGTAATTGAGTATTGATTGGTCAGTGAGAATGCCAATCATACAACAGCTAATGCGCCGATGGTCCTGGGAACGAGTTACAAACAAACCTGGATTTTGTTTGAACGAATTTTAATAAAACTTTCAAAGCAGATTTGCTTGAGCAAGTTGATGCAAAAAACATTGTCCAAAATGCAAAAATATCCACAGCGAGTGGTTGACATCATTTCACTCACGAAGCTGAAAATCTAAATATGTACTCTGTCTAGGGAAACAACAAGAACAGAAACATCGAAAGGCGACTACCGAGAAAATGTCTACACAAAATCGATCGGAAAAGAATCAAAGCTCAGAATTTCTATATGTCTAACAGGTACATAATCACATGGTTTCTTTGTGCAATTTTGGAATAACTTAGCTCTAGTGCATTTTTCAAAGACCACAAACTGAACTTGACTACGCTTGCTAATTTATTCCAAATTATACTCGGAACCGTGTGATTACCTATACTACTAATTTATTATGCTATTTAGGTTCAAATCGCAGCAGAAATTTAGACCAAATCCTAGCTATACTAGATTACTAGTATCGCACGTCTGCTGTCAATCTTCAGTTATTGCCTCGCTAACCATATTTCTCATACACCGCTAAGTATAGGTGAATTATGATAATTGATTTTCAGCCTTGAAATCTTCAATTGAGCGATTGAATTGAAAATAAACCCTCTTTGTTGTCAGTTTCTTGAAATTGTTCTGCTATTAAATCATTAAAAAGCGGATATACTTTACAATAAAACACCTCATCACAAAGCCATACTATCTAAAAGCTCTGAACTTCTTTGTAATTGGTTACCATAAGAGAGAATTGAGCCGCAACACTGCTGTGTGTTTTTGAATTTGAAAATAAATGTCAATAAACCTTGCAATAAAACCTATAATGCAAAAGGTCTGCCTTAAGCGTATTGAAATGAATGCCATATCACGAACTATAGTGCACGCAAAGCAAAGGGCAAGCCAACGTCTGTTGCTTGTGATGAGTTGGTGCTCAAATATATCTGTCAAATCGTATACAAAATAGAATATGTTGTTTATCGCCAAAAGCCCAAAAGGTCGGAATAGCTGCATACGTTTTACGAATGGATATGCATATCGATGACGTCATTTAAAGAAAGTCGATGATAAAATAATGTAGCAGCCCCCAATATTAAAATGATATTACTCTAATACCGAGGATACCAAACATAAAACACAATTGGTAGAGACTATATTAATATTATCATTATTCGTATCCACTGAGAAACAGATGAACAAAAGCTGATAAATAAAGATATTATATTTTATACAATCTGTTTTAATCAAATTTAAACTCTTTGGTTTTGGGGTATTTTTTCCCTCTATATTCGTGTTTAAGATTGTAGTATTTTCCCGACGTTGTCTTTGACATGAAAACCAGTGGTGTAAAAGTAGTGCTGAAATATACAACGCACTGCCGTTTGTTAGACGAGTTAAAAAAAAGTAGATGACAGTATATTCTTAGATTTGAGTTCACCTTTCTTCGTTCGTCATGAACTTCTATCACTTACAAAGGAAGAGCTTCATCCGCAGACGTCAAATGGATGGTGTCACTATAAACCTCATTACTTGAATTGGACGTAAACACAAATAGCGGTTTTCTGAATAATCTGGTGTGATTGTTGAAACAGGTGAATCACAGTTCATTTTCGCCCTTCAGCGCGCTTTTATTTCCAAGTTACGACGCCATGACAATTCGTGACGTGCGGCTACCATGGCAACACCCGGACGTCTGCTCGACAGGATAGCCATATAAGGGCAGATTGCGAAAGGCAACTCGAGGATATTGTTTACAATCAATATAAGGCTCTATTGCATAATTAACACCTGCACACATGTGACAGAGTTTCAGAAGCAAGACTATTTAAAGGTCCTATGGTAAACAATTTCTTCAGACCTAAACTAATTTTGTTCTGTACACACGGAAAGAAGAACTGCGACCATCAAGTTTGTACAGAAACGGCATTCTAGTGATAACAGAACCAAGTGGTAGAGTATCAAGGAATAGAAAATTGCTGTTAGAACTGATCAGAATATGGTCACAGAGGCAACGGATTTAAAAGCAGAGCTGATGACAAAGACTTTCTCCTTTAAGCCGTTTAGTAGCAAGGTATTGCCATTACTACCTACCGAGGAATCAAACAAGTCTGCTAGTGCTACACAGAATAACAGTGCAGAGACACTAAACTCGAGTGTAGTTCAAGGCACGAAAGATGTAACAACACTCGAAAACACTGCCGCCAAACACTCAACAGCTGCAAAGAAAAGAGCAGACAAGAACGACATGAAAGCACACAAGAAACCTTGCTCTCATTGTAACACTGTTCTTTTCAACTGTGAAATGAAATGCCACGAAGGAGCGTCATTCTTTCCAGAATTCTTTCCTCAAAAACAATATGACGATAGTATATACAGCAAGTGTTTGAATTTATCAGATGCACTAACGAAAAAAGACGTCCGTTCCAAACTAAACTCAAAATACAATTATATGCAAGAGTTGGCGGACACTGATCTTAAACTAATTGCTTCGTGGATGAACTATTTTGGAGAGAAAGACTTTGTAATTTAACATATAGTTTCGTAGTTTCGAAGTAAAACATTGTCTTTAAGAATTCGTTTTAAAATGCTACATTTTGGATGCCTAGCTTTCAATGTTTTGTAATTGATAAATTGTTAACGTTTCAGTTATCTGCACAGTAATATTCCTTTTTGCAACTTATTCAAATGAAAGCAATTATTTTCTCAGTTACGTTCTATAATTCTACTAGTAAGTCGCGAAAGTGTACACTCAAAAATGATGAGAATAGAATCTATATTTATAAATATAACTGTGTATTTTTTTAAATCAGCACGATAACGTTATGTAAATAAACAAAAATCAATGTATGTAAGATGTCAGTTTCTTGGCGAATCTCTACATTCGGTCCAGTTAAAAACATTTGTCCAAACCATGTTTACATTTAGATGAAACAAAACACAAATCTTCAGTCAAATATACGGTAAATGAAAACTCAATTTTGTCTCTTTTTTACCCCAATGGTTGATTATGGATAATATGGATGACTACTCAATGAATAATTGGGGATTAAAAATGACACTCAGCTACAAAAACCCATTACTTACTAGTTTCTTAAACGAAAATCGTCACCTAAGACGAAGCCAAAGGCATAAGAATGATTTTTACCATATCTGATTTAATTTATACAATAATGGATGAATCATTTGATGTCTCTCCTAGCTTTTCTCT
>JANUFV010033005.1:0-11535 GCA_024757865.1 Epizoanthus scotinus
CTGGATTATTGTTTAACTGGCTGCTTGTTGCGAACGAGAACTGAAGCTCAACATAGAAAATACCTCGTGTTACGGTTTTTACTTGATATCGTTCAAATATTCTGAATACTTGCGGCAGTAAATGCTCTGATATTTATTCTTACCGTACTGCGTTCACAAATGTTTTATTGAAAGTATACAATCATTTCAGATATGCCAGTGTTTATATATACACTCATCTTGTTCAGTTGCCGGTTAGAAACTAAAAGAGCTCCAGCTTTTTGAGATGGAATGTAACTGTGCTGTTGTAGAGAGTAATCAAACCCTTGATTTCTCAATTTCTCCAACTTCTAAATTACCCTTGAAATTAGTTTTGAAACAATTGTTTTCGACAACTTTCTTTCGCCTCGGGCGTATAGCCACCAGAGATTTTTATTCAAATATTTACAGTAAAACTGAAACAATTTTTCCTTAAAGTTGTAAGATGTATCAGGAACAGACGTATACGAGTGACAGAGATAAGTTCAAAAGTCATATCAAATCACAACTGAGGTCAAATCAGTTTGCAAACAAACTCATGTCTTATTCTTCAAAAAAATATTTGTAAATGAATAACACTCGGCTAGCTTAGTTTGTACTACGTGTATCAGTAACAACACAACACTGGAGCCGGTGTTTGAAACGAAATTGTACATTATTGAGTCTTTCAAGATATTGGACTAATATTACAGTGGTACCAAAGTTTTTTAGGTAATCTGTTTTCCTGGATAAATAAATACGGTTCAAAAAATGTAAACTTTCTTCTTATTAACAGTAACTGTGAAATCTTCTCACACAACTAGGCCCGGTTGCTTGAAAGTCGGTTAGCGTTAACAATGGTTAAGATTTTAACCAACGCTTGAGTTTACTTCCTTATTGACTGATTTTGGCTTTTATATCGGGCTTACATAATTGTGTTACTGAGGAATGTTTCAGTAACACTTTATATGCACCAGATTATGTATTCCTAGATGGAGATATCAAATTTAAAATTTGGCTTAACCACTGGTTAACGTTAACCGACTTTCGTGCAACCCAGGCCAGCTGATGTATTACTCGAGATGTGTCGGACATTTTTTTATAAAATCCAGTGATTAGTGGATTACATTGGTTATTCAGCGGCTTTCACTGCCCTGATGCCACTTTTAAACTGACCTACACCAGTGTGAGGGATTTGTCTAGCAAATCTAGTTCAAAATCTATCTGATCTGAAAACTTCAAACTCTGAATGTTTATATAGATTATCTTCCAAATGGCTCTGACTGCTTTAGAAGCGAATACAGAGGAAATGTAGTTATGGCACTTTGAAATATGTGGAATAAAACATATAGAAAATTATTTTCAAACAATTTCGGTGTTGCCGAGGTCCCAAAACATACCCCCAGTTTAGAGTTCTGAGGCTAAGGGACTCCCGCAGTGAGAGAAATAAGAGAGACTGCATTGGATGCTATGGCGATGCTGAAGCAGACTAGAGGCCGGGTTATCATATAACATTGATTTCCGGCCCAACGTATACACTTGTTTCCTCTCAATGTGCTGAGTTCAATCACACGCTTCGATGGGGAAACGCGAGTCGCCAAGATCAACTGCGGTAGTATTGGAAAACTAAAAGGTCCCGTTTAATTGGTTTTGATTTGTAAATGTTAAAGTTGAAAGATGATAACGCCTTCGAGTTAACATTACTACATCGCGATCAAGATTTCTAAAGTTACGTATATTTTATGATTCCCGCTCTTTATTGGAATGGTGCGTGACGTTAAATGTATTAAAGTAAGTTATGCGATAGGATTAGAGTAATGCTCCAAGATACAATTTCAAGGATTCAGATTTGAACACAAATCGTTACTAATAAGTGCATAAACTGTCACTGTTGGCTCAGTATTCAATATTCAATAATTCGCGACCATATTCGAGTGCCGTTGAACTGGTACTGACAGGTGTTAGGAGTGTATGAGATGATATCCTTCGCTGTACTCTGAACTAGGATGGCGGAAATATCTCATCTGGCGTTTATCTTCAACTAGAGGCACAGATATTTGATATAAAATCCTTTCTGAATGTTTTAACCATTATGGACGTGTGATAATACGTATATACACTAGCGTTAATGAGTCCGTTTCACTTTGACCTGACAATAAAACCACATGCAATTTTGAAGTATTGAGAGAAACAAAGGCATTAACCTTAGCCATTGCTAAACTGAATTTGTCAAGGTCAAAAATTGTAATAAGGCCAAGTTTATTTGTGTAGAAAATAGTCTTTATAAGAGAAACTTTATTTCTGTTGCATAAATAAAAAATATATATCAATCAGTAATCGCGATTTCGACGTTGTGTGTAACCAATCTTCGTCAAACAGACAACTGGCAGGTATATATATATATATGGACTGATCTGTCAACGGAAAATAGCCAGAAAAATATAACTGGCCATATATTCTAACGCTTCTACAGTAAAAAGGCTACAGTAACATAAAAATGTAATTCATATATAACAGAGAAAATAAATTATATTATCACCTTTCTTAGAGGCAACACTTTTCTTAGAGGCAATGTTCCGTTGATGTTTTCGTATTAAACGGTTTATACTGAGCTAGAACTAACTTGAGTCTTCGTAATGATATATACACAGGCGTGAAATGAACAGAGAATATTTAAAACTGAAACAACCATCAGTATTGTGTTATATAGGACGACAATCTTAAATATTATAAGATCAGGACGAAACACTTCGAAGCTTTTGTCTACCGCCGGAGAAATCTTCTAACTGTCGATGTGACAAAGAGCTTGTTGTCATTATAAGTTAACGGACCTTTAATATATGTATTTGTTCATTACGTTTCTAACAAGACCTTTCGATAGTTGAATCTATCTTCATGTATCTTGATTATAGGACATTATAATGCTAAGCTTCGTAAAGCAACCACATGCCCCAAGTCACTAAAGGTTCTAATTTGTAGGACTATGGGCGTCTATTAATTAGATTGGCGTTTGAATAATCACTATCCTGTCCTGTTATTATACTAGCAATCTTAATCAAGCATTACCCATTGTATCTTCTCTAGTTGTCCTGATCCCCTTTTTAGTTCAGATATCGGAAAAATCGATAGACGGACAGGTTTGGTCTGCATCCAGCGCTAAATAGTCGTCAAACGAGGGTGTTTCGGGCAGGGTAGAGGATCTGTGTCTTACGGCGCACATAGATGGGTCGATTTCTTCTCTCTTGTACTTCCTTCCATAGCCCACCTGTGGAACAGTTTGCCAGGAATTGATGCGACTAGAGGTAGTGTTGATAATACGGGCATATTCATCCTCTCCCTGATCTGGCTGATAGTTTGAGTTCAGTTCCCGTGTGATGTCGGGCACTTCCCACGAGAAGCTGCTATGTAGCGAGTTACTGTCCGTGTACGTAACATCGATCTTAGGGGGAGACATGGGAGGGGGGCTGGGTGGGTTTCTGTCGCAGCTCAAGACAACTGAGTCATGACTCAACTGTACCCCGGCGCTTGACTCATAGTTGTGGAGCTGATTATCTTGTGCCGTGTAATGATCATTTTGTACATGGACAGAGTGATAGGGTTCGTTGTATTCCCCGCTACCGGGAAAATGTTCTGCCCCTTGAGACTGATGAAACTCTTGATAATCGACCGGTGAGATGTCATGCACAGGTTCCCCATACCCGACCCGCTGAATCTGTGGAGTTAAAATCTCCGCTGAAGACATAGACATCAGCTCGTGAAGGCTTTCATCTGCCGCATTCCTTTCCTTCATTTTAGACTGGATATGCCGGACTTTTTTCCGCGCAAGAACTTGGATGTGACTTGCTACCTGTTTACGTGAACGCGCTTTCCCCGTCTTCATCAGAATGTATCTGGCTATTAATTCGTTTCTGCCATACATTTTATCTTTTGTAGAAAGCATTATCTTTTGCCGTCCACATGGCGGATAAATGGCCAACGCTTCTTGGAAGCTTTTCTCGATGTCTCCCGTCCACAACCCCTCGGCGTCATTCGCCATTGTAATTCCCCCTGGATGGGATGCTCAGCCAAGATTGCGTGAGGTCGCGATGGCTCGAATCTGCCACGATTTCGTTTGTCTTAACCAAGACCTTTGATGACAAAAGCTCAGTTAAATATAACGAATCGCTTGAATCTTTTCTCTTTTTTATCGTCCATTATCCTCGAGTAATACAAATCTTCTTGGTGACATTGTTCAAGAGTATCCGTTTTGGGGTTCTAGTAAGTCAATATGTCTTCGACGTTCAAATGATCAGGCTGGTATATAGAACAACTTGTTAGTCGACGCCATATACACCGACTATCCTAAACCCCACTAAACTACAGTTGACAGCCCGCTAGGACACTGCTTCCTCTCGGCTGGGTGTCTAAATCATATAAGGCTGGTCAGGGACTTTTAAGAAGAACACTGCAGTAGTCGATGTGTATACAATGGAAAAGCGATTTATTATTAATCTCTCTTAATAGGTGGTACCAGTTTAACTATTAATCCGTAGCGTTGGAAACGAGAGATCCTGTTCACAGAGAATAAACGCCCACCTTAGCTTCTGCCTGAGTCAAAAATGCGACGAAATTAGCAACGCCAACGATGTCTGTTCTTTTGACGAATATTATTTGTCATTGTGTGCGAAATGTGTCTGATAGAAAGCGCATGTTCGCACTTTTTAATTGATGTTTATATAACAACAACTACCAGCGGGGAGTTTTTAAAATACTATAAGCAATTTGTTCAGTCAAAATCCCTACCTGAAAGTGCTTGTAGCATATAAACCCATTTCAATAGCGAACCATGAAAGCGCTGAGTTGCTTCATTGGTTGAATCGTGCTCATTAACCTTGACGGGGATTAATGGTGTTTGTGTTACATTTCATCAGTTCATGGTCAAAATCGGTGACTAATTGATCCCTGGTGAAAAAGGAAACGCTTTGAGAACTGTCCTATGAAACTGATAATTTAGACAGTATACGTTCGTTTTATTTTCCTGTGAAGTGTAGAAGTGATTTGTTAGAATCATTATCAATATTTTCTATTACAATCTTAAAATCTCTAAATCCGTGTTGTTGGCTATTTGACATTGAGTTAGTCAAACGTACCACGAGAGCTTGTAAGTGAAGCCAAGCGTGATGTTTGGCCGAGCAACGACCTGTACAACCACGACCTGTTGTTTCTCTATACGTCTTAGTCGCAGAACTGGTTGCAATTCAAATACAATTGAACTCTTATTAAGTAGAAACAGGTATGTCACACACATATCATAACATTAGCTCTGCAAAGACCTACACGCGTTTTTATAACAACGTCTAATTTTTGGAGTAACACTGAACGCTTTTAATTATTTTGAGGACTTCAGTCTCAAATGTTCTTAAAATGTTCTTATTTTTTAGTATTGGGTATATACTTTTAAGAGCGTTTATTTAATATTCCCCATTCACTCAAAAGAGCCAAAAGCGTCTAATTGGTGACCACGCTTTATCGTTTAACTGCCCGGCTCGATACCAAGTTTTTCTATAATAGATAGAGAAATATTTCAGTTATTCGTCTGTACTAAATATCGTAGTAACGTCAACAAATGATATCCAGTTTTTACAGTGTGTTAAATAAAAGTTGGCTCCATCTATCTTCAGCCTCGGGTATGTTCTTAGCATGTTCGTAAATTTGGGCTTTTTTCAGCCTTTTAAACTTAGTAAATGTTCTTATAAAGTCCTTGTAAAAAAACGTGTAACGGAAAACTGTTGTTTTTTTCTGTTGCATGATGTTTAGCTGCAAATTAAACTCTAGCCAGCTGTGATGTGTAATCAGAGATTAACGGGATTTGAAACAAGAAGCAATAAACTGGTTCTCGCACTTTGTCCGTGGTGATACCACCAGTCTCCAGGGTACACTCGAATCATTCGCTTAATCAGTGACTGACTCCAGGGGAGCTAAGCGTGATTTGTCATGTAATAAAGTTAAATGAATCGAAAGACATTTAACTCCTTCAACATAAACAAGGACCGAACACTACCCGTACTTTCATGGTTGATAGTAATCATAATAATTGCATTCGATGAAGGAGAACGCCATCATATATTGGGATGCCTGTGCATATGGCTGTCGAAACGGGTCTTTTGTCTGAGCAAGATTTAGCGACTACTAATTTTAGCGGGTTTTTTTAGGATTTTTATTGAACATATATACACCTATGATGACAAAAAATGTTCAGCAGGAACAAAAAGTTACTCAAAAATGTCAGAAAATGATTAATTCTTGCCCGGTCTTCAGATGTTGTCATATAGTCAGTTATACTAGGAGTTACCAAAGGTAATGAAATGCTGCGATCGAGCCGATGGCCACAGTTTACGCATTCTGTGAATACCATCAGCAATTATGAGTGTTTGTGTTTATGCAAAAAAAAAAAACCAACAGTGTTACTTAGAAATATCTTTGTGCAACAAAAAATATTTTAGTGCGTAGCATTGGCAAAGATGCGTGAAAATTTGTTTTATATTATTCAAATTCTGGCTCCGCCTGCCTGTCTGAAGATGTGCATTGACCCGTGACGTGTGACACAAATCACGTTTAGTCTACGTTTTTCAGACATATAATTATAATATTGTGGTAAGCAAATTTAAAATGTCGACAGGTAAAACAGTCAAAGAATCTGCTGTATTATTCTGCAACTGATTTTCTGTAGTCTTCCGAATCATTTTAATAATCAGCCGCTGATTCCATTAGAACGGCTGATTCCATTAATCCATATGTTACGGAATCATCTATAGAATCATGGAAATTATGAACACTGGAGGAATCGGCCGTTTATTCCGTTGGTCTATAGAATCAGCCGTCTGGTTCAACAGACAAACTGAACCAGACGTTTTTAAAGGGGCAGTGTCGCGGTATGGGAGACTAAGTTCTAGTAACCCCAATCTTGATTTCATGTTGGCCCAATCTGAAATCAAGTTGAGTGGAGAATTGTGGTGGTCGACTTCCGAATACAAAATGCAGAACAATGCTCGAGATTGACAACGATGAAGTCGTTCACCACAATTCTCCACTCAACTTGATTTCAGATTGGGTCAACATGAAATCAAGATTGGGGTTACTAGAACTTAGTCTCCCAAACCGTGACACTGCCCCTTTAAAAAAAAGTTTTTAAAAAGCTATCGAACCAGACGGATATTCCTCTTGTGTTACACGTAGAGACGTTTGTTCTATTCACTATTGTTCAAGAGAATCATCCAGCTTATTTTAAAATTTTATCAGATGCTTCGATAGAGCCTTAGAATAATCTAAATAATATTTTGGAATGTTTGTTTAAATAGAGGAATCGTCTGTGAAATCATCCGATTATTAATTCGCCATCCTATGGAATCAGGCGGCTGATTCCTCCAGTGTTCGTAATCGTATGTAGAATCATCCAGCTGATTCTTTAGGCGTTTTACCTGTGGTCTATAATTTAGAGCAGCCGGGGTATTAAAATCGAGCAACTATGATGCTTGGATTTAGGCGAATTTTGTAGCAAAATGGCAGGTATTTGAGTATCATCATCTTCAAGATAATTCGCTTCGTTCTGTCTAGATCTGTACAGTAAAGATTTCAGACCCAGGAACAATATTCTCCCGTACAGGCCTCCTACTTGGCTATTTTAAAAGATATTTACATTTTTAGTAATATGTCATATAAACAGCTATGATCGAAAATAAATAACCGAACGAAACAACAGAAACGAACAAACACTGACAATTCAGGCTCAGACTTGAAATTGATGCATAATTTTAGAATACGATTTCAAGCCAATGAATAGACCTAACTATGCCGTACCAATCTCTATAATGATAATCTACAGCCAGAGGTAAATCAAGCAACTTTATTCAGGGATTAATGATAAGTAGTTGTGTCAGTTGCACGTTAAATCCGAAGGCATTTCGCTTACGCCCTGAAGAAACCACAGGAAGCCCATACTATCTATAAGAAATATCCGAAGTTTAAGACTTTGTATGGGAAGATCTGAAATATAAGACTTTGTATGGGGAATTCGACTTCCAACGATATATCTGTAAATAATACAATAAAGTTATTATTACTTGCCACAGTTGTAGTCTGTGCCATCATTGCATTCTGGTTTCGATTTCAAGCCATACGACGCCACGAGCATTTCTGTCAAGCTCGCGCCACCATCGCAGTTGACATAAACCCAGACCCCCAAGTTGCACCTGCCTCTCTATCCCATAAGTCCAGTACAAGCACTTCAAAGCCCTCTGGCCTCTTCTCTGCCACCGTTAGCCTCGACCCCGATAGCACTTTGCCTGACACTACCCGCTGCCAATTTCGCCACGTGTTAAACACCTTTGATGAAGTGTTCAACCCTACTATTGTTGGGTATAACGGTGCAGCTGGCCCAAACGAAGCTACCGTCAACGTGGGCCCTGTAGAACCTCCCCAACGAAAAGGTCGCGTACCTCAATACTCCCGAGACAAACTGGTTGAGTTGCAAAAGAAGTTTGACGAGTTAGAGCGGTCACAGGTCTTTCGTCGACCAGAAGACATTGGGGTCACAGTCGAATACCTTAACCCCTCGTTCCTCGTCAAGAAATCCAGCGCTGGACACCGGCTTGTCACCGCATTTGCAGACGTTGGTCGCTATAGTAAGCCGCAGCCATTACTAATGCCAGACGTCGACTCGACACTCCGCACAATAGTACCATGGATATACATTATCAAGACTGACCTAACCCGTGCCTTCTATCAGATACCACTTGCAAAATCATCCCTAAAGTACTGTGGTGTTTCCACACCCTTCCGTAGCATTAGAGTTTATACAAGATCTGCCATGGGCATGCCGGGTTCAGAAACAGTCCTTGAGAAATTAATGTGCGGCGTCTTAGGCAACCTCATTCAGGAGGGATGTGTTGCAAAGCTTGCAGGTGACTTATACTGCGGTGGCGACACCCCAGAGCATCTCCTTGCCACCTGGACACGCGTGCTCGAGGCTCTCGGCCGCTGTAACCTTCGACTTTCCGCCACTAAGACTGTTATTTGTCCCATGTCGACCATAATCCTGGGTTGGGTCTGGACACAAGGCCGACTTTCTGGCAGTCCCCATCATATTGCTGCCCTTTCCTCATATCCTCACCCCACTACTGTTAAGGGCTTACGCTCTTTCATTGGTGCATACAAGGTGCTCGGTCGTGTCCTACCAAACTGCTCGCAACTGATCGACCCCTTAGAGTGCTCTATTGCTGGCCTACAATCCCAAGATACAATTAGGTGGGACGACAGCCTTCACCAGAAATTCCTTACGGCACAGAAGGCCCTCAGCACACACAAGTCCATCGTTCTACCACACCCATCTGATCGAGTGTGGATTGTGACTGATGGCTCTGTCACTAAGCGTGGTCTCAGCGCGACACTTTACGTTACACGTGGCAGTCATCTACACCTCGCAGATTTCTTTAGTGCCAAACTCCACAAGCACCAAGTGACTTGGCTTCCGTGCGAAGTTGAAGCCTTGTGCATTGCTGCGGCAGTTAAGCACTTTAGCCCCTTCATCATCCAGTCCAAACACCATGCATGTGTTTTAACAGATAGCAAGCCATGTGTCCAAGCCATTAATAAGTTATGTCGGGGAGAATTCTCAGCTAGCCGTCGCGTAACTTCCTTTCTCCGGATTTGAAAATAGGCGTTACCTTGGCCTCCTTCCATTCTTGTGGGATTTCGCCTGTCGAGAAAGTCAGATTGATAAGATGTGCAATCGGTTTGGCTACTTCTTGGGCTGCGTCTTTTAATAGCCTTGCAGGAATTCCGTCGAGTCCGGTGGCTTTTGTTGATTTTACACATTGATATTATTATTCATATTGTAAATTATTTTATGTATACACAGGGCCCCTCTGGATAACAGCCTCGTTGCTGAATGGGCCACCCTGTTTTAAATAAAGGTCACCAATACCATACCAGTCAGCCGCTATCAGGTCATCCTCCAACATCTCGCTGGCAGTGCCAATTTGCCCTCAGATTTTGCAAGCCGCAATGCTCCAGACTGCAATGAGCCCCGATGCCAGATGTGCTCTTTCCTCCATGAAACAGAGAATTCTGTCATACGAAGCACTTCAGTCCAAGAGATCCTAAACAATGCCGATCATCTTCCGTTAACCAGGAGATCTGCATGGCTGATCATCCAAAATGAATGTCCCGACTTACACAGAGCCCACGCACACTTGAAGCAAGGTACTCGACCTTCCAAGAAATTAACAAACATCACAGATGTCAAGCGATATCTGAATGTCGCTTCTATTTCCAGAGATGGCCTCCTTGTTGTCAAACGCCCTCAGCCCTTCCTCCCTTCGCCCGAGTTAATCGTAGTACCTCGTTCTGTTCTCGAAGGACTTCTCACTGCTCTTCATGTCAAGCTGGATCACCCCTCAAAGCACCAACTTCAAATGGTCATACAACGCCATTTCTTCGCTTTGGACTTAAGCACTGCTATAGCTCGTGTATCGAAAGCATGCCACACTTGTGCCTCACTAGAGAGATTTCCGAGTACCTTGGTCAGCCAATCTTCTGAAGACCCACCCGAAGTTGTCGGCGTCACCTTTGCAGCTGATGTCATCAAGCGCTGTCGCCAACTTATCCTGTTGCTGAGAGAGTGCACAACCTCATACACTGTGTCATGTATCATACCAGATGAAAGGCGTGACACTCTCTCCAATGCTTTCTCCTGCCTAGCTGTAGGCTTGCACCCACTTAACGGCCCCAAGGCTGTCATACGTGTGGACCCTGCCCCTGGTTTCGTATCCCTAAGAAACAACGACACGTTAAAACATCTCGGTATTTCCATTGATATCGGCCGCACCAAGAACAAAAACAAGAACCCAGTAGCAGAAAGAGCTGTAATGGAACTCGAAGAAGAACTTTTACGTCAGGTACCTGGTGGGGGCCCCATAACTGAAGTGGGCCTCGCAGTTGCTACTGCACGTTTAAACTCGCGGATTCGCAGTCAAGGCCTCTCCTCCCGTGAGCTCTGGACGCAACGTATCCAATTCACTAATAAGAAAATACCACTGTCTGATCTCCACCTTATATTGGAGAAACATAAGCAACGCCAAACCAATCACGCCTATAGTGAGAGAGCCAAGAATGTCCATGGTAAAATTGCTCCAGTGCCCTCACTCCAAGTGGGAGACCTTGTGTATCTTTACTCTGATCGTGATAAATCACATGCACGCCCAAAATATATTGTTATTAGCATTGATGGTGCATGGTGTTTCATTAAGAAGTTCTCCGGATTCCAGCTCCGAGCAACATCTTACAAAGTCAAGCTTGAAGAATGCTACCTTGTCCCCTCAAACCTACCTGCAACCGGCTACCCAACCGTGCCAGCTACACACAGCGATACAGAGGATGATGACACCGTGACATACCCTCCTCCACCTTGTCAGCCACCTTCAGAACCTCCGGACCTGTTACGACCCCCCGGGCCATGCGGACTTGAGCAGATTGCACCTCCTGCCACTGCCGGAACACATG
>JANUFV010033116.1:0-11535 GCA_024757865.1 Epizoanthus scotinus
AACAAATGTATGGAGACTTGTAAGGAGAATTTAGCAACACGTCACTTGACATGTTTGGGGCTGAAAGGGTTAAACAATAAGTTCATTAGTGATTTCCTAATATGTCAATGTCATAATTTTTCAGATTATTCATGCTGGCCACTTTTGGGCACGCCCTGTGTGGTGTGAAGGGTCGGAGCAGCAGGATTTTATGGGACGACTCAATGATTATTTCCAGTGTGGTACAGGATCGAAAGCACAGTCCTATTTGCCAGTGAAAGGCGAGGTAAGAGTTGCTCAGTACATTTGAAATGAATTAAAAAACACAAATTTAGCCTTTGCTAAGCTAGATCTATAATTTGTGTGAAACAAACTCCGAGTTCAATTTAATTTGCTAGAAAAAAGTTAGGTTTTTTATAAAAGTGTCAATCATAGACATGGTTTATATGGCAACAGAGCAAGATTTATAGCAGCTATCATTGGCATATCAAATTGTCCACTGATACATTATTTTGGGGAAAATTCAGAAATTTTCAAATGGATAGCATTTAACATTTAGGAATGGTAAAATACAATGTCGGCTTAGGGCAGGCATTCTGGAGTTCCGTGGCCAAAAAATGAAAATTCTGCGGAAATTATATGCCCGATTCCGTATAAGAAAGTAGAAATTATGTGGCAAAAATGCCTGTTAAGGGGGGGGGGGGGGGATGGCCCCCCAGCCCAGATACCGGTAGCTTGTTAAAATTATATTCATATGACACAAATTTCTCTAGAGAGACTGCAACTACCATGATAATTTACTCTGATCTCTGTGTTTAGTATTGCATTAGCTTGCTATGTGTTGATTGCTTAGGGACTGGTTAAGTTCTTTATAAAGATTACAGGTTTGGATAACTGCTTATTGACTTCTGCTGATTTTTTCAGACCCCCGCCCATGTTTTAAGGGGAAATTTCATAAAAATGTCAATTGAAAGTCTTTCAACAGTATTATGATGAGATCCCATAATTGTAACTCATATACATTCTCTACAAAGTATGGCAATATGATTGTTTAAATGATAACAAATTATAGCAGCAATACGTTTTCTATAAATACTGAACAAAAATTCAATATTATATATTTTTTTGCCCCATACATTTTTTGTCGAACCTCATTTTCCCAGTACATGTTTACAACTTTACATGTGATTGTACAATCATGTAATATAGTGAGCCCTTATAACACACTGTATGATTTGGTAATTGGAATAATTGCATGTACTAAACATTATGACATGAACTTTATTCTAGATGTGCGTCATTAGGCGAACATCAGACCATCACTGGTACAGGGCCAGGGTGCAGAACCTGCTTCAGACAATGAGCGGCACACAGGCCAGGTGGGAAAATATGTAGTACATAGCATGTCAAGACCTTGGCACATGATGCAACATTGCATGCGATATTGTGTGCAATTGTTTTAATTAGGCATGCGGCACCCTCTACACTCCGTTGTGTGCAATAGAGGTTTGGAATAACCCTGGCATGCAGTTGTCATTTTCCTCTCTTTAATACTGCAAATTTTGTTGGTGTGGTTAGCAGTAAAGAGTCTAGTGGGCAGAATGTGATTGACAGTAGTCCGTCTTTGACAGGTGTGGATCCAGGAAACAAATCTGACCAGTTTTTAAATCTTACATCCATATTGACCATGCATATTGCCTTTAGTTATAAATTTGATAAATATCAAATTATAGAATGAAAAGTAGCAAATATTTCTACTTAGTTTGTATTTCAAATTGTGCCATTGAGATGGGAGAGAAAATGTTGTCCTTGGGTCAGTGGCAGCATTTGAATTTCCCCTTTCTTCCCATTAACAGTTTAGAGTCATGCATTTAGATATCGTGCTGTACTTTGGTCACAGCCTTGTCGTACTACAACTTATAAGTTATTTTCTTCTATTGTGGGGCCAACAAGTCAGTGGCAATTTCCAATTCTTTCCACAGTGTGCTATTGGTGGATCTGGCAGAGTCGACATTGGTGCCATGTTTCTGGTAAGATGTTTTGTTATAATTATAATTATATTTCATTTTCATAATTAGATCATTTTAATTATTACATATTGTTAGGTCAGCGTTAATTAGGTCAGATCTGCAAATTGGTTATTATGATACTTACAAGAAGTGATTGTTGATATTAATAAGAATGAGAAACAGGTAATTATGGTAGTACACACTTGTAAAACTTATTTTATATAACACGTCTAGTTTATCTTAACTTCATTTTTGAATCAGGATTCGAGAGTTGCCCCCTGAATTCAAGAAATTGCCCTTCCAAGCAATGGAGTGCTTCTTGGCTGGAGTCAAGCCTTTGAGTCTTGTCACATACTTTGATGGAACCACTTCAGCACAGTGAGTAAAATTTCAGAAATGTTGGAAGAGTTAGATTAGAAATATGTATTTCAGAAATGTTTTTCTTAGGAATTACATGTAGTATCAATTTTCAGACATTTAGGCAGGGTTGTATCTACATGTATAGCGGTCTAGGGGTGGAATTATTATCCCCCTAAATAGTGGACTTTTTTGACTGGCCTTCAACCATGAATTCATTAATTATTCTGCTTAAAAGCTTCTTGCTAGAACCCTACATGTACCTACATTGTATATGGGAACATGACACCCTTGATGGTACATTTGTATATACTTTTCAGACCTTCTCAAGTGTCATAAATAGGGCATCAAATATATATATTTTTAAAATTTGTTATAAACATTGTATAAAATGTACACTTAGTGAGCTAACTAGTGTGACTATGTAATTTGGGCTCAAATTCATGAACAGGGTATATATGGTTAACAAAGGTTTGAGTGGGGTATGGACATGTGTAGGGTAACTGTAGGCATACATGTGTGGGGTACATGTGGTCATTTGTGGGACCTACATTGTATAGTTGTGTATTATTAGTGTACCTGTGGTTATTTGTAGGGTACCTACAATGTACATGTAAGGCCATGTGTGGCATACAGGTACATGTACATGTATTTCTTTGTAGGTCCGAGTTGTAGCTTTGTTCTCTGCATCATACTTTGTTTGTTTAAACTCCAATCTTGATTGCTGATCATGGTGCCCAAGAAATCTGTTTTAGCAGAGCTTTGTAAACCATATTGACATCTGTGAACTTATTCATTCACAGAGCTTCTACACACTGGGATGAGAAGTCAATAGAACACTTTAAGAGGCTTGTTACAGGTACAGTATGACACCCTCAAGAGTTGCCTAATGAATGATCAATTAGTTTGAATACCTAATTAATGATCAATTAATTTGTTTATAAACATAGCCAGGAAGAAGCTTCATGAGGGGTTGGAGCGGATTCCTATTTGAAGTGGCACTTAATTTAAAATCTAGAGGAGGTCTGGAGTTTAATTGAAGGGATGCTTAAATGAGGGGATGCTTAAATGAGGGGATGCTTGCTTAATGAGGGGGAGGCTTAGTTGAGTGGTGCTTGATTGGTGTGATGCTTTGGTGTAGGTTTTCTGGACATGAGGCAGCTGATTTAGCATGCTATACTTTCAGAATTAGTTTAGCTCCCAAAATAAGACTTTTACATATTACAATTATGTTCCTTAGTTTCCACGCAATGATTTCTTTGTCTTAGGATGTAAACTTCAAGTAAGAGTTGTTCGACCTGAAGATGACGGAGGCTCCAACCATGTTCTTCTGTATGCAGAGAGAGGAACGGAGCAGGTTTGGCTCAATATCATTTTGTTCTAACTACCTTTTTGAGAATTCTTATGGTCCTTACATGTACACTTCTGGGAATATCTTGAATTTGAAAGTAGATTGGACATTCCATTTGTATACATACCCCACCTATTGAAGGAGTCACTTTTGTACCCATAAGGATGGAATTTCACAAACACGTCTCTGGATTTGTCTGTTATACTGAAGACAAGTGCAATAGACCAATAGACCCCATGGATCTACCACCATTGTATGAAAAACGTTGTTACATTCGACCTCTTCTACTGTAGATGTTTCCTTATTTACCCCCTCCCCCCCTCCCCCATGGATATCCAGGTTGCAAACAAATCTTGAATGGACTACATGTAACAAGACTGACAACGCAAGTGCAATTAATTGTGCTTACTAAAATCAAGTGGATAAACTAATCTAAAGCGTTTGTAACACTTATTGACTTGATAATAACTTATGGATTGGGTTGTGAACACTGTCCACTGTCTAACAACTAGACCCCAGTTGATAATAATAAGATAAATTATCAATGCCATAACCTGGCATATATTTACATTTTACTGTATTTACTGTAAGTTATGATAAAGCATTGTTGTTTATTTCTTAGGTTTGTGTAAATGATGAATTGGTTAAAAGCAACTGCGCAGTGTATTCAGAAGAAGAAGGTAAACATGTGTAGTATACTTTGTTTCAGTCAGGATTTTCAATGCCGAGATTTCTCAAACTTAGTGAAATGATTGACTCTGCATTTATGTGAACTCTCATGGAATGGTTTCTAAAAGAACCAGGTTAGCTTGTGAGTGTGGTATGTTTTGTTTTTCTTGATGACATTTTTGGTTATTATTTAAGTATGTCAAAAACAGGAAACTGAACAGTACAATTTTCCTGTACTTCTTTTATTAATCAAAGTACTTTAACTTGATACATGACTGACTTGACCAGAATGCCAGAAAGCCTCTTCAATATAAACTTATAATATAGTTTAATTGAGGCTTCCTTGACTATATTTAGTGAATCTGTATCAATAACCACACACAACTTACAATATTGTTGTTACCTTTATTTTTAAGGTGGGAAAGCTATAAATCGTGAAGCATACGAAAGGAAGTTGGCACTACGTAAGTTACAACAGCAGGAATTCCAGAGGCTGCAGAAGGAGATGTTCCAGAACTTCAAAGACCAGGTTCAGCTCGATGTAAACAGTGATAGCGGGAATGAAGAGCGCTTTTCGTTTGAGCATAGGAGAGACATTAACAGTCGTGTACATCCTTCAAGTGATCTCAGTTCTCTGAACTATTTGAAGCAGCAGTTTGGAGATGCACGTGAACATGATGACACTGTATACACTTCAGCACCTGCAGCACAAATACCTGGGAGTAATGTTCGACCAGCACAAGTTCCCAAAACACCACCCAGTGGATCAAATGATTTTGCAAGGCAGTGTTCATCTTCCAGTTCTTGTAATGATAATACAAGGGCAGGAGCGTCATCAGCTTCATTTCCAGTTAGTAATGTCTCAAATTCTTCTCGTCTACCAGCTCCTTCTAATTATACATCAAACGATAGTACACCAAGTGCAGCAAACGGTCCATCCGTTTCTGCTCGCATTCCAGGGACTAGACCACCAGTACAAGTACCGCTGCCGTCTAACACTCCAACTGGTGATACAGCAAGGGTAAATATGTTACCACACACTTTATACGAGGACAACCCACCTTTTTTAGAGCTAGGTCGTAGTACACCTGAACATCACGATATATTACATGTAGGCAGTTCTTGTGACCATGATAGTTCTGCTAGTGAACCATTGAACAGAAAACGCAATGCTCTTTCAAGTGACGAGGAAGGCTCAGGTCGGGTAAGGTTTGTATCTGCCAGATTACCTGCTACAGGAAAAGGAAGTCCAGACATATTTTCATCTAATAAAGATACTGTTCAACTGAAACCGATTCTAAAGAAAGGTGGGAGATCGCCAAAGTTTGCCAGTGGATCATCCAGTGAACAAGAGGATCAGCCTCATAGGCGACATGTAAGGATACGGGATCCTGGTATCGATAACATTGCTAAGTTATTTTCTGGGGAAGTCTCGGCAAGATTACCAGGCACAGCCAAAGTCAGTTCTTCTTCTCAAGGAAGCAAACATATTTCTGAGCAGACAGATAAAGCATTTGCTAGGTCTTCAAGTGTAGGACAGTTTGATGGAAACATTACACCACTTTCTACAAACAGAAGGCATAGCTCAGGTGAAGCAGATTCTTTGATGAATACCAATTCAAGGCAAAAGGAAGTTACTTGTTCTGCCTCACTATTCGCAGTACCTGAGCTGAGTACTTCAGTTGAAAGGGTTGTTGGCGAACTTCAAGTTGTAGGTACTGGTGTTGCAAGTGTAAGTACCACAGCTTTTTCTCCGCAGAATCAGTCACAGCTGTCACTTCCAACTGCTGCATCATCCAATTCATCTCCTGCATCATCCAATTCATCTCCTGCAGCCCAAGCACAAGGAGGAACAGCAAGACGATCTCCTCTTCTGCCATCACAAATGCTATCTCCATTAAGCCCTCACAGTAGTGCGGAAGATACAAGGATCGGATGGCATGGCGGAGTATTAATATGTGGTGATGGAACCCCTAAACCAATCGAGCACCTCGGCAATTCCCCATTTGGTGATTATGCTTCCAGGCTTGGAAATATGACACCGTATCCTATCCAGAAATATGCGTGGCCAGCAGTGTTGCGAGGAAGAGATGTTGCAGCCATTTCTCCTCCCAACACAGGCAAGACACTTGCATACTTATTGCCAATTGTGGAGCAGTTACAAGAGACGTCCTGCTACGCTAAGCTACAGAGGAGTAATGGGGTAAGTCCTCTAACCGATCTTGTGTTGCAGTGTAATGTGTAAAAACTGAAACCTAAAGTAGAAGACTAGTAAAGCTGTATCTTTGCATTTTATAGAGTTCTGTTGTCCAAATTGTTGTTCTACAATAATTGGTTGATATGATCCTTTGATTGCTGAATATCACTTTTGTCACGAAATTCAAGGAGTTTGCGTCAGTAAAATATATATTTTGCTTGTTAAATCTGAATATTGATTGTTATTGCGATTGAAGTAAGATCAAATGAGTTCTTGGCCTACATTTGCTATTCATTACAACGTCTTAAAACTTACTAGACAATTACATATACATGATTATATGTCATTGGTATAATGTTGGTATAATGTTGGTGCATGATGGACCTCTTTAGATGACCTCACCTAGATCTGCCAATGCAAACCGCTCAACTTTTGTAGCTTTGTTTTGCAGCCTATTGCCCTTATTCTGACTCCAAATTGGAGGAAAGCAAGAGCGATCTATGAACAGGCCTTGGAACTGACAGCTAGATTAAGGCGTATGCGATTGCACCTTGCACATGCTGGTGGATTGGAGAAAGAACAAGCTATACATCTTATCAACGGCTGTGATGTGTTGGTTGCTACCCCAGCCTGCTTTCTGAGATTGCTCAAGAAAAGGTTGGTCTCTCTGGTTTTTATCACATGTGCTCTTCACCACCGCAAAACATTTGATTTGTTATGCTTCTGCTTAATATGGTATTATTTTCACAAAATGATACTTGGAAAGTATTTGTCACACACCAGGGGGCCTGGCATGTATTATGTAGAGGGTAAGGGTCTTGTGATGTGAAAATGTTTTTCTCGTTGCGCACCATTACCTGATTTTCCTCAACTACTTTTCCTTTAAGGAAATCTTATATGCTTACATAATGTAGCGTCCTGCAATAAACAACACACAGCTCGTTTAACCGACGCCATTTTGAAGACAGTCAGGCGCCTGCGCAGTAGGGCTAAGTGGAGCCCAGGCCCCACGCTACAATAAGCTATTAAGACATTGACACTTTGTAAAAAATATTTATTACATATTATTTTCATACAATAGTAGTTTAGGGAACTCAAATACATGTAAGTTAATGTCAATGTGGACTAGGTTATACAAAGTTAACATAACTCAAGATATCTGGATTTTGTATGCAAATATTGAAATTAGACTGCAAAACAGCCCTAGTCTTTACCATTAAGTCCAAAAAGTGGGGTCTCCGATCCGAGCAAGTTTTGGATCCCGGTCGAAAAGTGAGAGATTGGGAAGAGGAAGAAGCTGCATGTTCTGGGTATAACGTAATTTGACACTAAAGGTAACGGTCCCCTTCAAAATAATGATTCCTAAAATTGGCAACTTCTAATGGCTGAAATATTTGCACTATTGAGAGTCTCTACTTTGGGGAATTTGCGGTATGTACGTATCAGTTGTCTATTTACCAATTGTACTCTATCTTACAATTCTTATAATATTTCAGGTACACTACACTCGACAAACTTTGCCATATTGTGTTCGATGACGCTGACGTTATGGCTGAGAAATTCACGGCAGAGTTGAAAGAACTAATGAGATTTTATGGGAAGATGCTTACTTCCCATCCTGGGAGAGATGCCCCTCGTCAGACTGTGGTGATGGCTAGAACTTGGACAGCAGGGCTGGCGTCTTTCATCAGGGCGTACCTCGGCAACCCGCTCATCCTCATTGCAGACAAATGTGAGGCGGCTGTTTTCAGTAACGTGAAACACATTCTGAACTCTTGTTCAGCAAGTCAGAGGGATCAACTTATGTTAGGTATATACTAATTAACAGTTATTCGATGACAGAGGCGGCGTTTTCTAAGAGATATTAGTCCACAAAACGGTTTTATAAAAAAATCAACACAAGTTTTTATGAAAATTTATTTTTTTACCTGTTTTTTTTTGGATGGAACTGCAAACTCTTCTTCTGTCATCACGACAAATTGAGATACCGCCATCTTGGCTTTTTTTGCAATAACAGGTTTAACTTACCGCATACGTTTCTTGAGTTTGCTGGAAACGATCCTTGAAAACGTTCAGTTAAGGGTGGCAACATTGTATTCGATTTTGACATCACGTTTAGATACAAGACTTTTTTAACAGCGTTTTACTAGATCAGATACAAATCCTTTTTATATCAAAACATGAATAAACACTGATCATCAAACGAGCATCTACGAAATGTTTAGTTACATGCTATTTGAGATTACCAGTTTGCTATGACTAACTGGCCGACCTCAGATTTACTTTCGTAAATATTTAGTGTGTTTTAACCAAGAGAATATTGTTAGGATTTTAGTATAGAAATTGAAGACAACAAAGTGTGTGACTGAATAGGACGGAAGTGATGTTAATTATTTTTTGTTTATAGGATTTCTAAGAGAAGAGTCATTCCAAAGGAATCAAGATGTGATAGTCTTTACAGCAACGACCAAAGAAGCTGAAAAGATTATGGAAATGTTGGAGGCGAGCTCCCTGTTTGCCCTGCTTGCAACAGAGTACATGCACACGGAGGAACTGAGAGACATCAAGAGACAGTGGAATACGCCCCATGCAGTAGACTCCATGCCCATACTGGGTGTGTAAGCAATAGAAATGAGAAAGTAATCATAGTACAAATGATAATAACTATAGTAACGACAACGAAAATGACAACAACAACAACAACAACAACATCGACAATGACAACCACAACTACAACCACAGGCACAGCCACAACCACAACCAAAGCCATAGCCATAGCCACAACCACAACCACAGCAACAATGACAACGACAATGACAACAACAACAATGGCAACAACATTAACAACAACAACAACATGATACCACTGACAACCACAACCAAAGCCATAGCCACAACCAAACTGAAAGCCATAGCCACAACCACAGCAACAATGACAACGACAATGACAACAACAACAATGGCAACAACATTGACAACAACAACAACATGATTCGTGTAAGTGGAGTTAAACTGTCTTTTTTGATAATTTTCCTTTTCAAGTACTTAACGTGACTAAAGTGAATAAGTCCACTGAAGGGAGCCATGTTTATGTTTCTACTATTCTTATACATGAGAAGGAGTGCATACTTAAGGTATATTCATCGTGTATCTCTTTCAGTCATGACTGACCAGGTGGTAGAAAAGTTGAGCATTAAGAATGCCTCGTGTATTATTCACTTCGATTTTCCTTCAAGTAAAGGGAAGTTTGGCAACAGGTTAGCTTGCCTTGCTACTGGTGAGAGAGCTGTAACATCAGAGGTACGTGAGGACTTGCTAGCTATTGTTCTAATTACTGTTACTGTTATGCCACTTAAAATATACTGGTTTTATATCATTAACAACTTTCACCACATAATTTTATGGTGGATGTAGAGATTTCAGTATTACATACAAAACAAAAAAATACACACATACATACATACGTCTACAAATAAGGGAAAAACATACTGGCTAAAATTCAGAATACCCAGCCCATCTAATACCTGGCAGGTTAGGGTTAGGGTTAGGCTAGTCTTACCAACTTCAAGTGGGCCAGGCATTCTGAAGTTGTTCCAACATAATAATTGTTATACTAATACTCACACTGTCATATTCTACAATGAGAAGGTACATGTATGTCCTTTAAATTCGCTGCTGTCAGCCCCTCAAGTTAACTCTTGTTAGTTCTTAAATATATTCAGTTTTAAGAGAAGAATTTCAAATTTTGTTTGTTAATGAGTGTGTCAGACATGTACAAAGTCTGGATAATGTTGTACTGGTTGTGATGTTTGTTAACTCCAACCAATTGAACAAGTGTTGGTTTCCACTGAATCCCCACAGATTCACATAACAAAGAGGTGGGCCATGTTGGTGTACAGAACAAAATAGAGTAACTCAACTCTATCGTCATTGTACACCAACATGGCAGCTATGGTGTCACATGCAAACCAAGAATATATTTATTTCAGGACTATGAATGCAGATCACTGCTATTTATCACAGGACACTCAAGGTGCTTAGATCAGTTACCGAAACTTGTGAAGCTTCTGAAACGGGGGAATCAGGAAGTTCCTTCACCAATAGAGTCAATGGCCAATATTGTATTAGACGTAAGTGTTTTTTATATTATTTTATCCATATAGTTTTGGATTTGACAGGAGTATGATAGTTTATTATCAGTGCTAAGCTTAAGATGATTTAATCCCCATATTATGTCATAACTATAATTATTTAAAGATTACTTTGGATTCCCTATATAATAATTAGTTAGTATACCAATTGATGTCATGCCAGAAGCGTTTTGGCCCTGCCTCCCTATTCCCAACAGGGAGGTTTTTATGTTTCAGTTGATAGTTCCCTTTTTGAGAGTTATTGTGCATCGTTGCTAGCTTGTGTTTGACTTGACCACTTGATGGAGTACATGATACCAAGAACACAATTCCATGAAAGTATGGTGGATGGAATTTATCTTGACTGAATTTGGGAGCACTTGAAATTTTCAAATTAAAATTAAAACGATTTTGTAGAGAAGATCTTTCGCTTTACAACCCATTCATCTCTGTTCATGCGGGCGGCCATCCATGAAAGTATATTTGTATTAATGCTGCATTAACTATTGTTTACATAGTTTAAAGATGACAAGAAGAAAGAAAATGATGTGAGCGTTTGTAGTGATCTGAAGGCGTTTGGAGAGTGCAGGTAAGATTATGAAAGAGTTTCAAGCTAACTGCAATTGTCTTAGTTTCTCTGTTGTTAGTAGCCTTCATTAAATATTCATAATATTATTAAGACTTTATATCATAGAGTGCTGCGTATAATGTAGTATTCGAAAGTTCCACGTGCACACATGCATTATGCATGTACCATATTTCCTTGAATAAACGCCGCCCTCGAATAAACGCCGCACCGCAGAGCCAAAATATTAATAAACGCCGCCCTCGAATAAACGCCGC
>JANUFV010033227.1:0-11530 GCA_024757865.1 Epizoanthus scotinus
GATAGATAGATAGATAGATAGATAGATAGATAGATAGATAGATAGATAGATAGATAGATAGATAGATAGATAGATGGTGGGATTTGAAGCTATCTCTGTGAATAGCTTAAGGCACGCATTATCTCGTCTAGAACTAAGTTTACTTAAATTACTGGTTTCCAGGCTGTTTCCATAATTCTGTCCCGGAAATATGATTGATAAAACTCGCTTTTGAACTCGCTCAATGGCGTCAGATAGGTATGCTGGCAAGGCATAGTGATAAACCTGACAACTGTACTCTAAAACTGACCGGACACAAGTACTATAGAAAGTAAGTAGTGTACAAACAATGTTATGGAAGAATAATGTTTGCATAACATGTTGCGTAAACGAATTAGTAAAAATGAGATTCACTGTTCTTGTAAGCATTTGCGTAATCAAGTAATACAAGATTGCAAGCACATTATCATTGTAAATATAAAATATAAACCGTGCTTACCGGTGGTGGTTAAAGTGGCCTTCACAACAGTGTCCTTAGATAGAGCAGGGGTAACTTTAATGATCTCCAGGTCATTGAGAAATAACTTGGAACGATCACTGGCAGCTACAGCGTTGAAGGTGATTGGCTGACTAGTAATTAACGTCTTGGTAATAGCAAGGATTAACCCTGGTTTGGCTGTAAAGCCTTGAGGTGGAAGGCTGTCACTTGGTAGAATCACTGCTTCCCTTCCCAACTCGTTCTTGACATGAAGGTTGATATAGTATGTTTTGCCAAGACTTGTAGTACCTTAAAAGATAATAATGATTTTGTCTCATTAAAAAATATCTTGTTACAATAGTATTTCCTTCCCTTTTAAATCAGATGTTCTTATCTTACATTCGCAATAAAAGTTACGAAATGAAGGAGACTTGTCACCTCGTAGAAGAAAGGAGTTTGTATGACTGGAATTTAAGGTTGATTCAGACTATAACGGAAAACTGTCGTGCCGATTACATAGACACTAGCCTATCCGGAGAACCGTATTTTCCTTCACAATAAAGTGGTAGTAAATATCGACAGAGCTGGCTGTTGTTAGGATTTTGTTACCAAATTACTTACTCTTCAAATTTCATAGCTGGTAAAATCTCTAGTGAAGTATCAAGCCAAGTCATTATAAAAGATGAAGTAAATAATAATATTGAACATTTAAAAGTTGATTTTGCTTTACAAGTAACGTACATACATACATAGTTCAAACTGTTAAAGTAGTAATTCCGATTTTCACATTCTACGGCGATCATTAGATTAGATTCTTTTGAACTATTTAGTTACCTCATTTGTGAAGCACTATGGGATCATACGATACAGTAAAAACCCGCATAAAAGAACAAGTGGATTAAGAACACTCAGGCTGAAATTTGGTCAAAAAAGTACCATAAGAACACATTCAGCCTGAAAAATAAAAATTGTTCTTATATAAAAAAATTGGCTGCCAGTTAGATTAGAATGTAATATTATTGCCTTGATTATTGCAGTTAAGGTTAGTTCCATCCATTAATTAATTAAAATGTTGCGCTTGCAAATTGATTTCATCTGTTGGTACTTTATGCAGTATTAAATTTTTAGAAACAATTTTAAGAACACCTTAAGAACATTTTCAGGCTGATTTTGCAGAAAACACCCGATATATAAGAACAAAATCAGCCTGAACTCCCCAAACACGTGTTCTTTTATGCAGGTTTTTACTGTATAGCGCTATATGGGCCTCACGTATTACTATTATTATTATTATTATTATTATTATTATTATTATTATTATAGATACATACACTCATGCGCACATATGAATACATAATACATACATACATACATATGATTTGTAAAAGTAGTAAAATGGATAAAATCACATAAGATTTTATATATTGCGATAAAATGCTTACCTTGTCTCCAGAAATACGTATATACAGCGCCGACCATGTCTGGGGACAGCTGCTCCTTGAAGGTTGCAAACGAAGACATGTAAAACTGTGCAAACACCGCGCCACCATTGCCAACATTGCGTCCAATACAGAAATTAGGGGTTTGAGCAAAGATCTGATAGTTTCCTCCTGGTGCGCCATGTTTGTCAGTTGACACAAGCTTGTCATCTTCGTACAAGGCGAGGCCAGATTTCTGACTGAATGTCGCAGTAAAGTAGAACCATTTGCCAGCGGTCACCGGGATGGAGGCCTGTAACAAGATCGTACATATTAGTTGAAGTATGCTGCCTCAATTCTGCCTCCCAGTAGCGGCGTCACTATTATAAGTAGCACTAAACGTTGTTGACTCTGGATTTCTGTTGATGTTTGAACCAGCTAAACTAGGTACCATTTTTCAGTTAAGTTAAGTTTCGGTTCCAATCGTTCGCTCGCTGATCATAAAATGGTATCACTTGGGCCCCTACTGATACCAGTTTTAATGATAAAGCTGATTGGGCTACCCTACCCAAATAATTTTAATAATAAATTAAAAAAAAAAAAAACTACCATGCGAGCAGATCTCTTATCTCTATAGTAGCAGGGTAAAGTGTCATATATCAAAGGTCGGCTATTTAAACCAATTACTATACAATTGTATACATGTACTCCCCATCATTGCCCGAGTTCCTAACAATAACTAAAGTCTCGCTTACCCTGGTAACAACTTTGTTTCGCCACTGAGACTCTACACTGCCAATAGCGGACAATGAGTCATGTGAGGAATGCTGCACCAATTTCTAACAACCTTTGCTAAGTATTAATTTCCAAAATAATTTTAATGATTTAACTAAACCTTTTTTTAAACATAATATCCATTTCAGCGTTGAAATTGTATTGTTGTCGAAAATGTAACAGAAATTACCGATTCATAAGTTAGTTGATATAGAAGCCAAGAACAAAAAAGCAATTTTTTTTATAAAAAAACCCAACTACGTGTACTGTTATGTTTACCATTAACTTAAACTGCAGGTATCCATAATTGTCCGATAGAAACAAAACCAGCCTTTGCTGTTCAGTAGTAACATGGTAGATATAACTTGACCAATTTACACAGAGAAAGGATAGCAACAACTGGATCTCACAAAGTAGATTATTGGTAGACAGGAATGACTTACCTTATAAAGTGTATTGGTCGTAGATAGCTCGAAGAACAGATTTGTTGCGATGTAATAAAGGGCAACCCCTCGCCCTTTGGCGCTCACACCCGAGTCTACAACGTATTTTGGTGCAAAGAGAGCCAGCGCTGACTCGTCAAACTTCAGCTTGGCTCCAATAGAAAAGCCGTGAATACACTGGTCAGGGTCTACAATACAATTCATGTTTGGTAACTGACCACCAAGGTACGAGGTAACGCCATCAAATTGAAAGCCGCCATCTACGCGAGACAGTGTGCCGTGGACCTTAAGCGGGGGCTTTCCAGCAACGATGTTGTTCTCTACAGTGTCCATTATCCAGGAAGTTGCAGGCATTACTGGTGGGGATCTAACTTTTGTTTCGATTGGAGTTGAGTAACCTACGAATTAAGGCAACACCAATAAATTACTACTTTAGTCACTTAGTTACTTTTTACTAAGTAGTGTGTAATGTTTATTTTCGCTTGAATGATGGTGTGTGAATATAGTTTCAAACGGACAACATATCCTTACTGAAACTTACCTTCCGTGGATGGATTAGATTTTCCTGGCGTCTGACCTGTTGGCAATACAACAATATTAACAGCTGGAGTTGATGAAAATGAGTGCAAACAGTTAATAACCTCAACCACAGTTCACAGATTACTAGCTTCATGTTCTTTTATATTATTTTATACACTTCTGCTGTTTTGTTTATGGTCTTGGTTTTGTGTTGTTGACCTGTAATACATTCTCATCTAGTTATTATTGCCAACTTATACCCCTGTCCCAGTCACTGCATGGGGAGAGTTTCAGCAAACAAATTATTGTACCTGCAAGCTTGTACATACACGAATGGAAATAATGTAAAGGAAGCATACAAATTAGCAAGGAAAGCCACAGCTTAAAGCTGTAAAGCAGAGAATACGAGCTGTTAATTATCATTTCCATTCTGCTTACGCATGCATAGTTGTTTTGACAAGAGCTCACAGAGAGACACTGAGCCCATAGAAAGTTACATTCACAATCATGCAGAGATCTCTCATCTGTGGTCGTAAGGTAAATAGTCATATATTTGTACATATAATAAACTTGCAAACATGGTCAAAGAAGAGAGGAGTATAACTAAGGAACAGTAAGAGACTGTTATTCGATTCATGTGATAAAATGTAAAATAATCATGTGTTTTTGTGCGAGGATCCCTTTCTTTGATACTACAAATATACAAATCGTTTCGTTAAGAAGGTATAGGAGACCCGGAGGGGAGGTCCCATATAAGATGTGGCGGGGATGCTCCTCGTACCTTGTAGGTGTCAAATTTACAGGGTTTGGTACCGCTTAGTGTATTCAAGTAAATATTGAGCATTCATAATTAAAACTGGTGGCTTTTAGGGATACAGTATGTCAAAATACGTGTCAAAATTGAAAACACTTATGTTAACAACTGCTTCCTATAAAATGGTGAAATACATCACTTGTTTTTGTTTCTTGGAATGGTAAGAAGGTGCATCAGTCACACCCAGACGAGCATCCCTGTCTCAATGGGAGTCCCGCCGGGATTGAAGTACGAATACCTCTATTACTGTTATCTCAAATCTAATCAAATCAATTTTACGTCTCTTCTTATCTGTGTCTAAGAAGTTAATAGCACAACGAACGTTGCTGCAGATGTCAATTCGCAACGGTTGTTTCTTACATCTGTTAAATCCTCCATACAATCTGCCATGTTTACAAGTCCGTCTTGCTTGTGAGAGAAATCTTAGTTGTACTTGAATGCATAGCTTGTGCGTTCTGCTTATCAACATTACCTGCGTCGCGTACGTATATTTCTG
The DNA here is from genome assembly GCA_024757865.1 of Epizoanthus scotinus. Lineage (NCBI taxonomy): Eukaryota > Metazoa > Cnidaria > Anthozoa > Zoantharia > Epizoanthidae > Epizoanthus > Epizoanthus scotinus. The sequence goes on from JANUFV010033227.1 coordinate 4,922, forward strand.
TGACATCAAGAGGTGATGCAGATGGCGTTACTGTCATCATTTCATTTCCATTCACTAATAATGCTTTGCTGCTGGCTTCATCAACAGCAGTAAATGAAATCTGAGAAGGCCTGGGGACCTCCTTCTTGATCTTGACAACAGCCTTGGGGTTAATCGGGAATCCTTGTGGTGGGTAATTGTCACTGGGCTTCAGGACAATCTTTTTGTTATAATCGTTGGCAATTTGCAGAACTATGTAGAACTTAGATCCTTTCTTGTTAGGCCCTAAATTGGAAAGGATTTTGAACGAGCAATGATAAGTGATGTTTACTTTAAAATCACACGAATAACACTTAATAACTATATTGCTGCATATGGTATAAATGGACGCATAGCTAATTTATTTTTTGCTTAACGATTGGTGATTGTATGTCATGTTAGCTGTTATAACGACTTCTGTAGTAACGCTTAGGAGACCTTAGAAATAGCTTAAGACATAAAAACTAAAATTCCACAATACAATTATCGCCCTTTCGTGTGTATTGAGTGTTTTCGCGCACTCCTCAGAGATTCAAATTACAGTAGGCATGGTTGGTTTAACTTTATCGTTAACATTCAAACTGGCAAGACATTTTCCATAACATACTCATTTAGACAAGGCGGGGGAGGGTGGGGATTCGATTCGCCTCATGTCTTGGCTGTTCGAGGGTTAAGGTGTACGTCGTTTAAAGAGGAAGAGGACCCTATCATTAATTTAACTTTCTGTAATATGAATTTGAGAAAACCTATTAAAACGTTGGAACAGATAGTTGTGCGCTGCGTTCGTAACTTTTTTATTGGAATAATTTGACCTATATCTTGATACTTTACTTGCATTAACTCACACCTGTTTCTTGAAATAACAAGATTCAATCATAACAATAAGCAAATTGGAATCATCAGCCTTCGACATTTACCTGTTTTGTAATATCATATGGATCGAATAAAATAAAGAAGATCAAAGTAGAGCTGTCTAATTCCTCCTCAAGGAATAAAATCAATGATTACATCACGTTATGCGTTCTTTCTCCATGAGAACAAAATATCGCCACATTCAGCTTATTACCAATTGTTTTCCTGATTTATTCTGCACTTGAGAATTTAGGTTCGGCTTGTAGATACGATTGGCCACTGTCGACAAAGAGCTAATGTACTTACTAGTAATCTTGAAGTAATCGTACACTGAAGTGATGAGTTGGGTAGGAATATACTCGTCAAACACTGCAAGGGATGCGATGCTAAACTTTGCAAAGAATGAGCTGCCCTCGCCATTGACATTGCGTCCGATGTTCAGATTGAGCTGTTCAGGTACCACAGGTTTGATCTCGGATGGTTTACCCACAGAGTCGCTAGTCTTTAATTCTGTATTGTAGTACATGGAAACGCCATCACTTTCTGACCACGTGATCAGCAAATAGAACCATTTGTTGAACAGTGGTTGTGCAGTTACCTGTAAAGGAGTAGTCAGATCTTTTGTTAAAGAAGCAAGTGGAAATATCTAGACAGTTTATACGTTTATGAACATAATTTATATTTAAATTACCGCTTTTAATATACTTGTTTTCATTCAGACTAGACACTAAACACTAAACACGTAACACGTTTCATAATAATTTCGATAGTTGGAGTAAACAGACTGGTTTAAAGTCTGAAGAAACGAACTGACATATTATCTTTTACATATACCTTTATTTAAAAGTTCTGTAAGCCAACGATAGCGTAGCAACACCTGACAATACAAACGTATCTTTGCTAAACACACCTTAGTCTTAACCAAACCTCATGCCTTTTAAGGACTCTTCAAAGAGTCTTTGAATATGGATAGTCTAACAACAAGCTTAAACGCTGGCTAGAAATCTAGACAACAGATATCAGACCTTTGTTGCATCTTAGATAAACGATTTACAACAGAAACCTTGAATAGAGGATCAATACATTACTTGTAAGCAATATGTAAAGGTCCACGGTCAAACGGGATAAGTGTTTATTTAAATACTTATACGTGTTATGGATAACTACTAAGTAATCAGTTACAACACTAAAGAACCAGTTAACACAAAGATAAAAGCACAAACATACTAACCTCCCATGTCTTCTTAGAAGTTGCAAACATGAAATGAAGTTCACCGCCAATCGTGTAGAGTGAAATACCGCGAGTGTTCTCACTGTGCGCACCAGTGTCAATGATATATCTAGCCTCGCTGTATCCCTCAATGTCGTCAGAAAACTTCAGTTTGGCACCGATGGAGAATCCCTTTTCACATCTCTCCACATCTACCAAGCAGTCTGTCTTGGCCACACGAGCTCCAAGCCAACTGGTTACACCATCAAATATAAGGCCACCATCTCCTGGATGAATATCTCCACTGGCTCTGAATGTTGGACTTCCTTGGACAAAGCCGTCTTTTACTTGTGTGAAGCCCCAGTAGTAACTGGTGGTAACTACGAAATAAGAGGAGAAATGGAATTATGTCAGACTGTATATCCAAAATCGTTGCATATCTACTTACTCAGTGTTCTTTCCAGAGCATAGACCACCATGATCATGGTCATCATTAACATTAACATCATCAACAACAACAACAACAACAACAACAGCAGCATTTCACCTAAGAAATACGACAACAGAAATGACTTTGCATTGCCCTCAAATTTAAATATGTTGTCGCCGACGTTTTGTTGGTACGATTCTCATTAACCTAATATTATTCAATTAGTATGTGAGGTTAATTGGATTGCAAATCAGGGTTTAATATAAGCATCCAAACAAAACGCAACTACTTTTCTATGCTTTAAATTCCCAGATTTAAAAAAAAAGCATTTCTGATCAAACATAGTATAAATAAATAAATACCCTAATAAGAAGAAACCTTGCTCTTATTACTACATGTGCTTCTGAAATTTAGGAGTTAATAGGGCAGGACCCAATAACACAAGTATAAACAAGCTGCTGACCTGGTTCTACAGGCTCAACCTGACCATTTCCAATAGCTTTCGTTGGAGTGATGACAATATCCTGAGCTTCTCCTTTCTCTTTCCCAGGAGTAACCGTTATGCTGGCTTTGCCATTGAGGTGCATGCGCTCTTCTGTCCCAGGGTCGACGGCATGCAAGACGATAGCTGTTGGATTGGTCAACTCCTTGGGGAGCACTTGAACCATGTTTGGTTTGATCAGCAAGCCTTCCGGGGGGTGGTTGTCACTGGAGAGCAGCAGCACATTTTTTCCAGCTTTGTTTGAAACGCTCAATGTGACGTAGTAGAGCACAAGTGGACGCTCTCCTGAAGAATAAAAAAACCCGCAATTTCTACTTGAACTCCTTATATGGGCAGGTTCACACAAGATTACAAGAACAAAGGACTTTCAAGGACTTAAAGGGGCTATGTCACGGTAATGCACATGCTCTCTAGTCATATCAAGAACAAACCCTTGACAGTCATGAAACACAAGTTGTAAGCTCAACAAGATGACAAGAAATGATAAAATGGTTATATATCGTGAATATATAGTGTCAAGAAATACAAGAAATACAATTTTGACAGCAAATGAATTTAACGTATTTAATGTCTAGCCTGGACTGGAATTGAATTGAGAGTTTGTAATCCGTTTTAATCTTCCCCAATTTTAACCATCCACGTTCCTTTACGACTTATCATATGTTTTTCTATCACGGTAACCTGTTATTTTTAGATTTCCATTGATTTGTGGAGAATTTTGTACATCCCAAAAATGCCTTAAATAGCCGTGACATAGCCCCTTAAAGACCCTTTAACAAAGATTAAATCTTGTCAAAGCACATGGCCAAGTCAAAGGTTTCCAAAACGAAAACCAATGAAAATTACATATATTTTTAACTTCACAAGAGCAAGCATTTATTCTTGCGCCATACAACTACACTGTCTAAGCTACATGTACATAGAATAACCAAATATTCAAACATTTTTAAGGACTATGTTCCAAAAACCTTGTTTTTCAAGATTTTGAAGGCCTTGAAATCTTGTCAACCAAGTTTAAGGACTTTCGAGGATATCAAGGAGTTATGCGAACCCTTATTGGGGACCTAGCCCGTGCATCATTTCTATAGCAGCCAAGACTTAAGTAAAAGTAAATTAGGAATTCACGTCATTCCGAGCAATCTACAAACAGAGTCATAACAATATCTACAATAGCGGCTCAAACATGATTGTGATGATTAATTCGTTTGAATACTGTGCTTTGTAACCGTAGTGACTACACCACATGTGGTGGTACTTTAATTATTATATAACAAAGTTAAAAGAAAGGGGATATGGAAGACTTTTTACTCGGGCCGGAAGGCGCCCGAGTTGAGGATTCCTGTTCGTGTTTGTTTGTGTTCGAAATGTGCTTTGGCTTCCGAAACTATACTTTAGATTTAAGTTTACTTTGAGCTCCATTACTTGTGGGATCGGATATGACCTACCTCTTTGACTGTGTTTCGAGAATACCTTTTTAAAACATATACTTTAGTCTATATAGTTATCAACAGCTTATATTACATCGTTGCCGTGATTGCTTTAGCTTGTGGGATGTGTGTTATGGGCAAATTATGATTGTTTGTATTCCAAGTTCTGCGCATACGTTTTGCTATTTTATTGAAAAAGGCAAAGTTTCGATCAGTGTAACTTGGCAAACACGAAAAATGTCAACTGACTATTTAATTTAATACAACGGACTCTGTTTTTCTTCAAGAATCAACGTTATCTAAAGTTCTGCGACTCAACATGAACATGACTTGTATGAATTTGTGAGTTCTGTGGTCGAAATAAACTTATATATATTGTAATATCATGACCACATTAATAAATGCAGCTTGAGTATAGGCTACCAGTAGCCTCTTGTCTTAAAATATTTCCATGAATAGAAATCATACCTGGCGTTGTTTCGTTTACCATTACGTTAGTTGCAAGCCCTTGTTCATACTCGCTCGGAGTCAAGGTTAAGCTTCGTTGTCCGTTCAGTACCAACATCTTCTCGCTAGCAGATTCCACAACATGAAACACGATAGGCTTGGGACTGTTGAGCTTCTTTTTGATCTTAACAATGGTCTTGGGCTTGAGGTGGAAACCGGTGGATGGCTGACTGTCACTCGGTTTTAGTGTGACATCAACTGGCATGTAATTGGATACTTTGAGGCTGATGTAATACAGCTTGGATGGTTGTACCACAGCTGATAGGACAAATAAATAGCCATCAATTAGACATAAATACCAGACACAGACATTCCTGTAATTGTGCATGCACAAGTCAGCATGCAAGAATCAGTCATAAATATCGAGATGTTACAAACCAATCAACTATAATAATTGCTGGGTACATTAATAAAAAACATCAAGCATACTTCTTAGTTGTTTTTGTAGCTTTTCTGCTACTTCATAGGAAAAAAAACCCGGAGTAAAAATGGCAAAGGATCAGCCCATTTCCTAACATCGTAACAGTTAATCTCATGGAAGGTTACCAAAAGTTGTTGCTCAAATGATGGTAGAATAACTCTGCAACCTATAATAATTATACTCCCAATTCAATTATGGTCTCCATGACAACTAATTAGGTCTCATATGCACCCTATTTTTGACATTCAATCGCTTTTTACGCAAACATGAGTCGGTGACCATCATATTTTATTATTTAATAGTCATTACTTTATTAAGTAGAACTACTTCAGAAATTAAAAAAAAATACTGTCAACAAGGTTTGATAGATAGATAGATTTGAAATACAGTCTTATAATTACTATTAAAAGTCGGTACTTACGGTTTTTGACATAATACTTGTAAACAATGAAGACACCCTGTGGCTGTAGATATTGCTTGAATACCACGAGCTGACCAATGAGAAAATTGGCATAGAAAGCCCCCGAACCGCCGATATTACGTCCAATCACTAAGTTCTCCTTCTGCTCTGGCAAGTTATAGTCGGGGTGGCCGAGACCTCCTCTATCTGTGGAAGTCTGCTTGCCATCTATGTACATGGTAACACCAGAATCTAGTTTCCAGGTGAATATTACGTAGAACCATTTCCCAATTGGCGCATCTGTTTCAACCTACAAACCAATCAGAGCGATGTTAGTGTTTGTTTCTTAATTTAGTAATGTTGTAAAACGCTTTTAGCGGTTAGCGGAGATGGCGCTATATAAGTAAAATGTGATTTTGATTATAAAAAATAATAATAGTAATAATGATAATAATAATAATAAAAAGAAGAATAATTATCAACATTAATACTACAAAACAATAGCGCTTAACAATACTACTTTTAAATATTATAAAAAACGACTTACAAATAAATACAATATTAATCATCTACATGTAATACTGATACTAAATTTAGTCGAGTTCAAGGTACATGTACATAGGAAATGCGACTCCAATTAGCAACTTTTCTCATTTGTTTTTTCAAAAATAACGAAAGATTCAAGATTCAAGATTCAAGATTCAAGATTCTAGATTCTAGATTCAAGATTCAAGATTCAAGATTCAAGATTCAAGATTCAAGATTCTAGATTCAAGATTCAAGATTCAAGATTCAAGATTCAAGATTCAAGATTCAAGATTCAAGATTCAAGATTCAAGATT
>JANUFV010033338.1:0-12405 GCA_024757865.1 Epizoanthus scotinus
AATTGAAAGCTGAGAGCTTTTGTTTATTTTTGAAATTCATAATTATTTCTATTCACGATTGCCTTATTTCACTATTAATTACATCACAGCTTTTTTCAGTGCAATCAATAAAAAGTGATTTATGTTGTTGGTAGGGGTTCAAATCCACCAACTTTATATTATATATCATATTATATATCGTATAATAATATAAACGATAAAATGCAGCATCAAATTCGTTTTAGAGCTCCACCGCAAGAACAAGAACAAAACAATTTTAAATTAAGAAAATAAATACAAAAAATTAAAACATACCTCAATATCCTTGGCAATTTGTTCAGCATCTCTAGCTACGGAGGTCGACTGTGTTGCATTCTTACCTGCAGCTATTGCCCGTGCACCTGTGGATCAATATTAACAGATTATGTAAAAACACGAGTTGTCAGCTCAAGGCTAGGTCTGCGATGTCTTCATGTGTCTACTGAAAGTTATCAATTACCTACTTTGTTTGAGAGGGAGGGTTCAACGTCTTTGTATACTTAAGGCCAAAAGGCCGTTCCCAGAATATATACTCTAAAATCCACTACCCTTCCCTAATGCTAAACCAAAAAGTATGGAGACCTTCCTTCAACTATCAGTTTGTGCTGCTTTGAAACCTAACCCTAACCCTAAATATAACAAAGGCTTGTGTCAGTAAACCAGTAAGTGTTGACCAGATCCGTGGTAACATTTTTCTAGAAATCCATTTTCAGAAAGTTCCAAGTAAAATTTGCATATTTTATATATTCTTAAATATTTATATGTGATTCCTGAACTATATACTTTAATTTAGATAAGCTGTGCTCGCTTTCTAAAAACTGCTTGTTTGCTTGTACCATTTAACATATCAAATAATATCTATTTGCTATAAAAATGTTAACGTTTTAAACTTCACCAAACCTAAACCTTTGCAAAATAATACCTATCATATAGAAGTCAATAATATTGTAGGTAATCTTTTTATCAGCAACCTTAGCTCACGTTATCTGAACATGAATTTAATCCGCAACGTAAGAAACTGGAATTAGAACTTTTAAGTCTTTTTGTATTTACGTTTCATGGTGATATTCCTGATTTGCTTTTTTTTACCTTTCGGTTTGAAACTGGAATGTTTTTCATGTAAATATTGCAAAACTGACTATGTAATGCTGGGAAACAAAACCAATTCAATATATAATACAAACACAGTCACTGCACGCTCTATCACTTGTAACTCGTAAGCAGGAAAACAGAGAAAAAATTACTTTTGTAGCAGAGAATCTTTAGAACAATATATTTAGTTCATACATTTCACAGATAGTAATACCTTGTAAATAAACAAACAACAAACAAACAAGCAAACAAGCAAACAAACAAACAGGCAAGCAAACAAACAAACAAACTCAATGGAGGTAAACTGAAATAACTAAAGACCTAATCGTGCCAGACGACCCAGGCCAGAATAGATAATTTGCAGGTAATAAAGAAAACGTTAAAATGAATGATACAGATCAAGGAAATGCAGTGGTTGTACAACTCGGCATAGCTTACCCAAATCATCCAGTAGATCAAATTGTTCGAAGGACATATTCACATCCACCAAGCAGTCACTTGTTTTTCTAATCATTCTCTTGATCCTGTCTATTTGGTTTCTCAGGTCATTCAACAAGTCAGTGAGATTCTTGTCTACAACATCTTCCGTTGCTCGAGCAGTATTTATAAGATTGCTACTGGTTGACTTGGAATCTTCAGCCCTCTTGCCAATGCCTTGAGACTAGGTCCAAGGAACAGAAACTTGTAAATATCATTTCTTATTTTCTCAGGGAGTTTGTCAGTACACAGCATACAACTTCTCCAAAATTTAAATCAAGGAACTACTTTGATTGTGGCAGAGCAATGTGTTTACATTGTTCAGTAATGTGTGGGTTAAATTGTGTGGTTCTGGCAGATACTGTTGGCACTAAAAATCTAGATAACAAAATAAACATTTTTTTTTTGGTGGATGGAATTTATCTTACTGCAGTTGGTAGCACTTCAAATTTATAAATTAAAGTTAAATCAACATTTTTTAACTCAACCTATAATCATCAAAATCATTTTGACACCAAGTTCTTCCATCTAGATTGGAGGTTTACCTCGACTTCACCTCGACTTCACCTCGACTGTGTAAAAACGTAAATCGAAATAATATTCTAGCAGCCTTCCTGTTGTCCAAGATGGTGTTTATATGATACCACTACAATTAAATTTCCGAAACAAAATATTCTATACCACCATTACATGGTAGCTGTCAAAATACACTTGTACCTGATTGAAGTAAAAAAAAGTTGCTCAAATGTTAGCCTCCAATGCAGCCTCTCTTATTTCTTTCGCTGCAGGAGTCCCTCGTTTTCCGAGCAAGGGACTCCCGCAATGAGAGAAATAAGAGATGCTGCATTGGAGGCTACTCAAATGTTTTTAATAATATTTTTATTACTTATACATTGGTTAGTTAATTACTTTATAATTTACATGTTAGTGTACAATAAAACAGTATAATTAATTATATATTTACAGATCTATGCACTCTGTCATTTGCATTTTCTAGTTCGTAGTAATAATAAGTAATAATAGGTTAAAAATTGATTCTTTTATTTTCATCTCGTTTCAATTATGCCCCACGTGCGTGGCTGTGAGCATGGGAATGAGGAGTTCCAGTAGTGATTGTTCTTTTCTATTGTGCTCAGATTGTGTTCCACAAACAAAATTTGAATAAAACTCATTCCATAATGAGTCATTCTGGAATACAATTTTCAAAAATACCATGTAAACGTGAGTGAAACCAAAATAAAACTGAATCTACTGTACTATCGTGTAAATATTGTCTATAATCTTTAATTGTAACTCTCTCGTATAATTAACAATTATTCTCCAAAGTGGAGGTGAGTAGTGGTAGATATTTACCGAGCCGCTTCGGCAAGGTAAATATCTATTGCTGCGAACCGACACCAAACCAGTGAATAGCCATAGACATGGAAATATATATTTCCTGTTTTAATTATCTTATAGAACTGAGAAAATACATCCGACACGGCAGCGAAACTGGACGCCATTTTGCCTCGTACATGCATGAATGGCCAGAGGTAAATATCACTGGATATCCGTAACCAATCAGAGCATGCGAAAAGCACAATTTGTTGTGTATGAGGTTGTTTTTCAGTTGTTACATTGGTTTAGACATTTATAATTAAAGTTATAACATCCCGACCACTATAAAAGCAAGCTCAACTTCTAACTAAGACAATGTGGCCCGAGTATAGGCTACTAGCAGCCTCTTGTTGCTATTATAGATTGAGGGAGGTATGTTGCTTTCTATTCTTGAATCAGTATTGCCATTACAGCTCAATACACAAAAAGATCATTTTGTTACCTGTTGCTGTGCCTTCATAGCAATCATTTCCGCTTCCTGTGCAATCTTCAGTGCCTTTTTGATTGCCTCAGCCAAGTTTGCATAAGCATTCGATGCATTGACAGCCTTTTCCGCATACTTTGACGTGTCTGTCAATAACTTGTCGAGTCTGTTGGCCTGTTCCTCTAAAGTCTTAGCATGGTCAGCGGCTCTCCCAACAAGAGGTCCCAGCCAATTAAGAGCATCTGTCACATTCTTTAGCCGCTCATTCACTTGGCGAATAAGGTCATTCAAATATGGAAAACTGCCATTAAAGTTCTGGAATGATAAAGAAAGTAACATGAGCTCAACCAGGGTCCACTGCAGAGGGAACACTTCATACAACTGCCATTTCGATTATTTTAAAGGGGATATGTCACGGCTATTTAAGGCATTTTTGCGATGCACGATATTCTCAACAAATCAAAGGAAATCTACAAATTACATGTTACCGTGGTAGAAAAACATAAGAGGGATCATGATAAGTCGTAAAGGGATGTGGATAGCTAATATTGGGGAAGATTAAAACGGATTACAAACTCTCAATTTAATTTCGGTCCAGGCTAGACATTAAATACGTTTTAATACATTTGCTGTCAAAATTGTTTTTCTTTCAATTAGACACTTCGTTTTCACAATATATAACCATTTTATCATTTCTTGTTATCCTGTTGAGCTTACAACTTGTGTTTCATGACTGTCAAGGCTTAGTTCCTGACTTAACTAGAGAGCATGCGCATTACTGTGACATAGCCCCTTTAACTTACTGTCATTACATGTAGTTTTTATATAATGAATATTGTACAGGGGCATGTATATACCATACACGATGACTGGATTTGAATATTGTGCACAATTATCATGTGTAACTCAGGAAGAGTTGATAGAATTAACCACACAATGAATTCAGTTGTATCAACTGTTGAGAACTTACCATATAACACTTGTTTTAATGATAAAATACTTTGGCATTTGTAGCCAGAGTAACAAGATGAACGTTATTTAACATTCAAGAACTACAACATCCTCCGGGTCCCTGGAATATATTTTTCTGGGTCTCCGAGGATGAAACCATAATGTAATTTGCATGACTACTCACGAATTAAATTACATATTTTATTAGTGTTCCCCATGGGGCTTTTCAACATCTAAGTACAATATAAGGATATATATCTGTATAAAAGTCTAAGATCTAAATGTATAAATAATCACGATAATAATCAAATATGAAAAAGCCTAGTGTAACTAATGAAAATTTAAAGTAGTGTTAAAATATTTACAACTTATGTAATAATTATGAATCTATGAACAATATGGCTCACTCAGGCTGTGCTAGCTAAAAATCTGTCCAACATGTCCTTTTTTAGCACTTTCTTGAATTTTCCAAGAGACGTAATTTGCTTGAGGTTTTTATCTAAGTTGTTCCAGATAGTAGCAGCCCTATAATGAAATGATCTTTGTCCGCTCTTAGTTCTAAAACGTGGGATTTGTAATTAACAAGAAATTAACAAGAAATTAACAAGAAATTAACAAGAACTAAAGAAGAACGACTTACATTGAAACTACCAGTGGCGCTGGTGAGTTTGTTAGCTGCATTCGCAAGCACATCTTGCAATTTCATCACAGCATCGTCAAGCTTCCTCTTTCCCTCCCTGGCCCGCTGTATAGGGGTCTGAAACAAACAGAGTAAACATTTATCATGTTTGATAACTCATGCACTCTTTCCCTGTAGTCAATAGTTTGTATCTACTATTAGGTCTCCTAAAATGTCTAGGATTTAATGGTGCCAAAATCAATTACAAAATCGCACATCTCTTCAAATGTAATCTGCTAGGTCGAGTATGTACCTAGTGGTTGGAAGAGGTTGGCTTGTAATACCGTTTAGTGAGGCGAATATTGTTTAGAGCAAATCGTGTGTTAACGTTCTTTCTGACATTCACTCGCACACACAGCATGCTACATAGTTTGACAATAATAGCAACACGAACTTCTGTCGATGGAATTCACTTGAAAATGTACATCTAACTTTTCTTGCAGGACTGAGGCGAAGCAAACTATTATTAACATTCCTTGACTAACATGTACTATAACTAATCTCTTTTATTCATATAAATACAAATGTATTTAAACTATCTTGAACTTGCAACTGTTGTACAGTATTGGAATAAGCACACACACAGACACCTTAACACGGCAAAATTCAGGAAGGAGTTTCAATCGTGGCAGGCGTGAAGAACAAGGAAAACTCCTAGTTGCCTCACCTCAAATTAAATAGCAAATCAGAATATATGCAAGGAGCTGTACCACAAACCAGAATAGCCAGATAAACACTAATTAAGGTCATTCCTTTGTTTTGCAGTGCGCATCTTTACTACGCATGTTAGCAAATTCAGAATTTCTAGGACGTATGGCAATTTACACCGAAGGATACCAAAAAAATTGAAAATAATATAATTTCTGAGATTTAGGGGGACTTTGTAAAACTCGCCCCAGTCTCCCTCCAGATAATACGTAAAAACCCTGCTTCTTTTGCCACATTTTGTACAATATCTTCAAACGAATACCGTGACCCCCTAATAAAATGAAGAACAAACTACAATCACGCAAGAGATATCTTGGGAATTAGTAACCATATCGGCCTGTTTATGTAGCTGCTTGCTTATGTTTTTCAGTTATCTTTTTGAAATAATTATATTATTCTTACTTGTACTCAGTACTAACTTTCCCATTGAATTTTTTTATAGATTTTAAACTTCCTACAATTTTTTTTGGTGAAATAAACACACTGCACTATAACTACAAACTTCTTCCAAACAGGTGAAATTTGCACAAAAAGGGGTACATTGGATCAGTCGTTGCTCCTTAAAGAGCACCGTCACTCCCCTTTTTATTTCATTTTTGGAGTTCTCCTATTATGGTCAACAAATGAGCAAAGTTTAAAAAAAAATCTATGTTCGCTTCTATTTTGGATCGTATATACCAAGGCTGAGATTCTCAGCCTGTCATTCACAAGCATTTATTTCGAATTTCATTGGTTGATGAACAAATCTCGAACAAATCTCTCAATATCTAGCTAGCTCCAAATTGTTGAAAAACAAATGTTTATAAAATTAAAATAATATATAGAGGATATTACATGGGCGCGCGGAGATACGATTTTTATCTTCGAGTGTTGATAATAGGATATCTCCAAGCGGCCATGTAATGTTCTGTTTATTCTTCAATAAGTCATAAATTATTTTATTCTTCACTAAGCCATAAAATTACTAGGATTTACGCATCCAGGAAATTGGTTATTTTTCACATGTGACAGAATATGATATTTGATCACATGTAAAAATATCACTTTTATTCCGCGCGTAAATCCTAGTAATTTATGGCTTAGTGAAGTATAAAATTGTTTTCTTATCTTTAAAAAAATATAAATTTAAGAAATCGTATTAATATTTTACAAAACAATCTAGCCTGACCTCAGACGCTAACTTGCCTTGCTGCGAGAAAGGATCTCTTGGGTATCTCTCGGGGGATCTCTAGTCACGCACGAGACTGCCTTTCTCACTGCAAAGGAAAGTTAGCGTCTTAAGGACACGAAAAATCTAGCCTCACCTCCGAGTTGTACATCGCACTCTTCTCGTTTAGCATCTCTGCTCTGCTTACGCTGTCTAAAGTCTTCACGGTCAACTCCAAAGTCTGGACGAATTTCATTCTCAACATTTCCAGAGTCTTGTTTGCTTCTCGCGCTTGCTTGTGCAGCTCCAAAGTGTCATTCAACATCTGTTGGGCATTTTCATATGCAGCGACTGCTTGTTCATATTCAACACTCGCTGATTGGTTGACTCTACTGAAGTCTCGATCTTGCAACTCTTTCAGAATTCTTTCTCCTTCCTCAACAAGCAAACTCTGGTTAGCTGTCCCCATTTGAAGTAGTTCAGCAGTCTTCTGGGCCAGGTTAACAATTGCTATAGTAATAGATAGAACGCATCTGGTCAGTTGTGTTCAAAATATATCTAGATTTTAGAATTAGCCATTTGACGGGCAGGGAGTGGTCGGGTGGTGTGCCTTTTGAGCCACCAAGCCAAAGAGATTCAGTTTTTTGAAAGTTTAATTTCAGTCCAGAGCAGGAGCCAAATAACTCCATTAAGTTTAGTAGTCGCTGACCGGACAGGACATCTTTTTAAAAAAAACAGTAACGTCATCCGCGAATAAGGACATTTTAACTTCATCATTGCCAATTTTAATTCCTGAGATATTCGGATCTAAACGTATAGCAACTGATAGGAGTTCAATACCAAGAACAAATAGCAATCCGGAACATGGATCACCTTGACGAACAGAACGTTCTAGTTGAAAGAATTGTAAAGATTACCCATTGTTAATTACACAGCTTGAAGAATTATGATATAGGATTTCAATCCATTTCACGAGGTTAGGGCCAAAATTAAAGGTTTGCAGCACTTTGTAAATATAGGACCATTCTATTGAGCCAAAAGCTTTTTTGAAATCGAGAAATAAGGCTAAGCCTGGAACATTATGCTTTAGTGTATATTCGAGCATGTCGGAAATGATTCTTACATTGTGACCAATGAAGCATCCTTTTACATAAGCAGATTGACAAGGGCTGATTAGGCGAGGAAGCACTGGTAGAATTCTATTTGCTATAACCTTCGAAGCAATTTTATAATCCACATTTAGAAGCGAAAAGGGTCTCCAATTATCCAGATAGAGTAATTGTTTCTTGTTTGGGGTATCAAGGAGATCACTCCGCCTGTTTGGTCAGAGGACAATTCACCGTGTTCAAAAGAATAGTTAAATCAACGAATCAGATCATATTTCATTTCGTCCCAAAACGAAAGATAACATTCCGCTGAAAAACCATCGCAACCTGGAAACTTACTGTGCTTAAATTGTTTAAGAGCTTTTAAACATTCCGCTTGCGTCACGAATGGTATATCACAGGATTGCTTTTGTTCTTCATTGAGTTTTGGTATGTTTTCAAAAAACCTGGAGAACCTACAATCATCAGGGTTAGTGTTGTCTGACTTATACAAGTTATTATAAAAACTCTTTTGTAATTTTAGAATTTGCTTTGGGTCTCTGACAGTAACGTTGTTTTGCTTTAATTCAGTTATATGTTTCTTATTATAATTTATCTTACATAAATTGAAAAAGTATTTCGTTCTTTTCTCAATCTTTTCCTGAATAATTGCATCTAATTCATGTTTTTGTTTTACTATTCATAAACGTACAATAAAATCTAGATATGATATGTGTGGATCCAGCGCTGCCTACACAATAAATCGACAATCAGAATTTCTTAGAGTGGCTGGCATATTATCTATAACTTTTCTTTACAATATTGTGAAGACAACAGTGAGATCATAACATAAAAACAGTACATCTGAATTTCTCTCTCTCAGCGGCAGTCACAATTTTGTTCTGGATCTGTTTCTGGCTCTGATTTCTACAAAGCAGCCATAATACTACCCACATCAATGTCATCAAGTTGAAAGAAAAAACGCTGTAATTACATTCGAGACGTTGGAAAAACACCCACGAATTAAACCCAACTCTGCATTATAGGATTCCATTCCTTTTATTCCCCACCTTTCCCGATGTTCATGGTATCTTTATATTTCTCAAAAAGTGGTAAAACCAGGTACATTTACCTCTTGTTTTATTAAGAGCATCTCGTACATCTTTTTCAAGTTTGAAAGCCTCTTCCTTAGTGCTTGTAGCATTGTTAGTAGATATTTTGGCCTTGTCTATGACCTTTGTAACATCCTTTCGTGCAGCTTCGGTTCTAGCTTCAGTATTTTCTATTCTTTTGACCAATGTGTTGTTCGAGTATCCTCCAGCCATGCTACTATTATCTGGAAAAGACAAGAAAATGGTTGATTCTACCCTGGTCATAGTCTTAGATTTCATAGATTATTGAACAACTTTTAAATTACACAACATTTCATGTACAATTACTTGTTCATCTTGTAACGAAAGTGAGTGAGCCTTGAATCTTGTGACCTAGTGCCAATCTTATTACACAATCCCAATCACAAAATCTACAAAATCAATATGCTTCATCCTTTTTAACCTAAAATTGTCAACTGTACTCTTATCCCCCTTTTTCTGATTTCTAATTGTCATTTATTTTTCTTCTTATTTAATTCTAATTAGTGTATGTATGGAATTAGTACGAGACATACTAAATTCCATAGATTAGATTATTGCAGGAGAATGCAACCATATATTGCAATGCCTGTGCAGAATATAGGGCTGTCGAAATGGATCAACAACGAAGATTTACCTTTCTAATGCCATTTTGAATAATAATCTTTGACTTAATACGCGCGCAAGATTTTCGAGTTTTGTACGTGGTTGGAGCACTAGTTTGTGATTGAGTAGATTGTTTATTGGTCTTTTTAAAATGTAATCTTGTTTCAAGGTATGTTACAAACTGTTTGTCAAGGACTCGGTAGCTTGTGTTGCGCAGCTAGCGGAGATGTAAAGCCCAAATACCCACAAAACAAAGTTGGGGGCGATCTGCAACTTGAGTGTGTGTTGTGCAGCTAGCGGAGGTACAAGGACTGAAGTTGCTTTAAATAAAACAAACTTGAAGGCGATCTGCGGCTCCAGAAAGTATTCTTGGAGTTTGTATGATATCGAAAATATCCGGGTCAACCGTTGTATTCTATTCTGCCTGCAGCCATTGAACAAAATGACCGATTTTGGTTACAATCTATATATAGTAAACATTTTATAATTTTTCATGACCGAAAATAAAATTTCCATGACTAAAAGTAAAACTCCATGATTTTTCCAGCCTGGAAGTTAAATTCTAAATTTCCATGACTTTCTATATTTTCCATGACCTGTACTACCCCTGCTCACTAATGAACACAATAATTTAATTTATCTTATTTCTAAACGTTTTCAAACATTCTATTTGCATTATATATTCTACGAACAAGATATGACATGGCCTGCCTTGATTCATCTGCAGGCAAGTCCAATTGTACAATTATGTGAACAAAATACGAAATAATTATAATGTGTGTGCAAAAATATGTGTACGTGTGTTTAGGCCACAGCTTGCATTTAACTGCTCGAGCTGCCTCAAGAGGTTATAGCTTACTAGTCAACCTGGAATGCACTTTAAACTGTTTCCAATGAAACTAAAGTAATCTCGTTTAAATTGTACCTGATTTACACGCATCCATTGCAGCTTTGATCTGCTCTTCGTTAAGCGCAACATCAAAAAGCTGAAAACATGCCAGCCTTCCTTCGAAACCGTTACCCAAAGTAACAGCTCCAGTATTTGTTGCCAAGTCAATCTGCCCAATATTAGCTTCATCTTCAACTTCAGCATCAATTAACAACTTTGCAATTCCTGTGTCATAATCGTACGTAGCAGCAACATGCATCCATTGGTTCTTCATCGTCCTTTCACTCTTTTGAGCTGGTAGTAGTCGCCCAGAACGTTCATAAAACCGCATCATAAAAAAATTGTCTTCTGTCAACCTGAGATTGATTGCCCTGACTTGCCCATAGCCAACAACTTGGCCGTCCTTTCCTTCATGGTAAACATACAGCATAATCGTAGTGGAACGATGTGTATCCAGAAGAGTGTGCACAATATCGATTCTACTGCTCGGTGTTCCTTTGAGCTCATACGCAGTCTGGGAACCAAATGGACCATCTGCTGGGGTAACGTCAAGTAGCGCAGCATCTCCCTCATAGTTATCGCCTACATCCTCACCACCTGACTTGGCACTCAGTGGAAAGCGAAAAACAGGACCTGGAAAACCTGATACACAAACATAGAAACATCGGTATGTTTCATTGTTCCACATAACAGAGGCTACGGGGTTACTAAAAAGGGGGCTATGTGATGGCTATTTGCAGTTAAAAGCCTTTATTATATGGCACGCTGGATTCCTAGCTTTGTAACTAAATCCCTACATTGTGATTGGCTGAAAGCTACGTTTGCATTTGACCGTCCAGGGCTTGTGCTATACGGACTTACGGACCGGCAACTCGATTATTTGTTTTGCAAACATTTCATAAGCGAGAGAAAAGCCATATAATATCAGTTCAAATGTTCGACTCTCACGGTGAAAAACATAACATATGAACTCGTAATTAAATGAGCCCACAAGTGGATGTTATTCAATGTCATACTTACTATCTTTCTGCTCTCCCAATCCAACAAGCTGAGAAACCTTTTCCATGGTCATAGTGTATTTGTTGGTCGGTGGAATCAGACTAACAGAAAAACATCAAGTTAAAACAAAACAAAACAACAATAAACTAATTAAGATAAAGTAAGGATAATACAACTGTAGCATGCTACAAAATTATATGTAATACACATATTAAATCATATTTGAAAGTGTTGTAGTACACGTAGGAGACTAGGGGATATCCAGGGGATATCCAGGGGATAAACTGGGGATAACCAGGGGATAAACTGGGGATAACCAGGGGATAAACTGGGGATAACCAGGGGATAACCTGAGGATAACCAGGGGATAAACTGGGGATAACCAGGGGATAACCAGGGGATAACCTGAGGATAACCAGGGGATAAACTGGGGATAAACTGGGGATAACCTGGGGATAACCAGGGGATAACCTGAGGATAACCAGGGGATAAACTGGGGATAAACTGGAGATAACCAGGGGATAACCTGAGGATAACCAGGGGATAAACTGGAGATAAACTGGGGATAACCAGGGGATAACCTGGGGATAACCAGGGGAAAACCTGAGGATAACCAGGGGATAAACTGGGGATAACCAGGGGATAACCAGGGGATAACCTGAGGATAACCAGGGGATAACCGGGGGAATAAACTGGGGATAACCAGGGGATAACCTGAGGATAACCAGGGGATAAACTGGGGATAACCAGGGGATAAACTGGGGATAACCAGGGGATAACCAGGGGATAGACTGGGGATAACTAGGGGATAAACTGGAGATAA
>JANUFV010033338.1:14838-31560 GCA_024757865.1 Epizoanthus scotinus
TATATGGAGTCACCCAAACATAACCTAACACCTAACCATGTCTAGACAATAGATTTCCGTACACGAGGAAGGACCCAGAATCTTACAATGAAATATATGGAGTCACCCAAACATAACCTAACACCTAACCATGTCTAGACAATAGATTTCCGTACACGAGGAAGGACCCAAAGTGTTGCATCATGTCAATTTGTAACTGTATCTTACACATACCTTAGTTATGCTACTATCCAATGCTTGGCCAGTAGCCAACAATCTCTTGACACAATCTCCACAAAATTCACAACCTTTCTCAGTTAACAGGTATCCTAGAGGGCATATCGTACAGTTTCCTCCAGGTACACAGCACTGGCCAGTATTTACATCACAAAATCCCCACAGGTTTTCGGGTCCACCCGGACAGTTGCAGGCTGATAGGAAAATAAATTGAATATTACATGTACTACATGTATTATTTCACAGGGGACAATCGCGATGCACTAACCCGGATGACGACGTCTCCACTGGAAGCAGTTCAATTCGAGCATGGCTTATAAGACCATCACTAATAAACAGTTGGGACCCGCCACGAAGATAGACGCTTTTCACGAAACTCATAAATGCCTTATTAAATAGCCGTGACATAGCCCCTTTAACATCCCTGAATATAGATGGTGTGCCAAATATAGGTTACACCTGTAACCTTCTGGTTGGGTGTTTGAGATCTAGCCTTCACAATCATCATTAAAGTATACAAAAAATGCAAGTTAGATTTAGTAGAATATGAATCGCAAATACTCTGTCCTTGAGCATAGATAAGAGACATGGCTTTACTTGGTTTCAGGAGAAGGTAAATTGTCTGATCATAAACTACAACGTCCCTTGGATCACAATAATAACAATAATTCCTGCATGTAAAGAAGTGTCGTGCCACAAAGGTCTTCAAACATCAAAGTAGGATTTGATTTTTAAAATTTCAATACAATAATTGAGTGGAAGCCAATGCAGTTCTGCCAGTGGAGAGGTAAAATGTTGAGAACTGTTACAATAGTCAATATGACTGGAAACAAAAGCATAAACAAGTTTTTCTGGTGATTGCTTTGACAAATATGTTTATATCCGACAAAGATTGTGCAGATGATAGCAAACTGGCCCACATGTTTTGGTAATATGAACTGGTTTGGAGAATCTAGTAGAATTCTAACTCTAATTATATTCTAATACTCAAATAGAATTTACTGGTTTCGACCAATTCTTTCATTCTCATTACAAAACTACGTACTTTTGTAATAATACTGAAAAGAGTTTCAGAAGATTGATGTTGATACAATGACTGGAGCTAAAAGAGTTTTGATAACAAAAGATACTTGCTGGAAGAAAAATACAAATCACACTAAACTACTCACACTGACAGCCTTGTTCTGTGTAATCCCAGAAGCCGGCCCTGCAACGATCACAAGTCCTCCCAGTAACTGTGGATTTACACTTGCATTGGCCTGTGCTGACATCACACGATGGTCCTTCAGATGCTGCAGTACAGCCACAGTCTTCGCACCCCAAGCAACTGTCAAAGTTCCAGGTATTGGGCTGTGGATTAAAACCAAATGGTAATTCCATAAGAGACCATCCTTTACTTACTGTATAAGTATATTTACTGTATATATTACTTACTGTATGTGCTTTATATGTACATACTAACAACTGAAATAAACAGGAAAGCAGAGCAAACATATACAACACTAATACTGCAAACTAATCATTAGATTATGTGAGGTTAACCTTCATTGGTTCAAACATAGAATGTTGATCCAACATGTTGTAATGTGTCCAGGCCACACCTAGACACAACGATACGATACGATACGATGCAATAATTTATTTATAGTCGATTACGTAGGCAAACGCTCGACTAGATAAGGTGACAGACCACAACACCAGCATTAGCCTACTCTTATTAATAAGTGCATGGGTTCTTTCAAATCCCCCGATAGAACGTCGAGAGACTAGACCAACGGCTTAACGTCCCTGTCCACGGATGGTGTTGCGAAAAAAGGTCGCACACATTCAACCCTCGGGAAGGCCGGGGATTACCCGGGACCTTCTGGTTGGGAGTCAGAGATCTTACCGACTGCGCCAACCACGCTCACACAACTTTCATTCTTAAACATATTAGTGTGCCAGTACCAAAGAGTCCATTTTCATATTAATGTGTTTCAAAACGTCTCACTTGAAAAAGATTTTGTGTCTCCGTTTTCAATTAAACTATCATCATTTTCCATTTCCAAACTTAGTTAGGTGACTGTGCTTATGCTGTAAAACAACATCTAGTGAAGAACAAGAGCAAAACGTTCGTAATGCAGGACTACATACTCTTCATTACTGTCAGTAAATGTCCTTACACTGACCTCAAATCTACAACAATCTTTTAAGGCTCAACAACATTAATATATGCTGACATTCTAATGTCTCAAGCTCATGTGCATGAATGGCCTACTATAATAGTTGGTAAATATTATATTATATTCGTTTTACACGGAACTCTTTACCAATAAACGTTGGGCAATGTTCACATGGCATACTTAATTGTTTTTACGTGTTCTGATTCAATGTGGCACTGTTTTAAGGTGTATTAACAATAGGAAGTATAAGAAGAATTGTTTACAATGGTTTATAATAAACATGCATCACCCAAACACTACTAATAATACCAACAAAATCTGAAAAACTAAAGTTTTGAGAAGACATTGGGGATGAATTTGCTAAGAAAATTAAAACATTTAGCTTTAACTACAAACATTGTCGTTCCCATAAAATTGAGTAAAATGAAATAAACCAAAATAAAACTGAACAAAATAAAACAGAACAGAACAGAACAGAACAGAACAGAACAGAGCAGAGCAGAGCAGAGCAGAACAAAGCAAGGCTAGGCTAGGCCAAGCCAAGCCAAGCCAAGCCAAGCCAAGCCAAGCCAAGCCAAGCCAAGCCAAGCATAACATAACATAACATAACATAACATAACATAACATAACATAACATAACATAACATAATTATACAGAAACTTGTGTATCATTTACTTTGCATGTATCACACTTGTCGCCAGTGACATTGGACTTGCATTCGCATGCACCATTAGTGGAATTGCATCCTGATGTCTGAACACCACAGAAACTACACTGACATCGCATGCAGTTCTTTGCAGTCACAGCATCACCAAAGTAACCTTGTCGACAAAACTGACACTGATCTCCTGTTGCTCCATTAATGCACTTCAGACACTTCCCCGTAAGTGGGTCACAGCTAAAAGAGGACACAATAACAAGGTTAGTACACTTCAAGACTTACAAGACTTTCCATGTCTACCTTTACAAAACTTCATGACCTGAATCTGATCCAATCAAGTCTCGAAATTGATGGTGCATCAAGGGTTTCCGTGAATAAAGAACACAAATCTAGTTTGGACATACAAATATCTGATTTTCCATGAATTTCCATGACTGATTTTGATTTTCCAGAATTTCAAGACTTTTCAGGATTTTCACGACCCGTATGAACCCTGTAATAAACTTGATTGGCATTGGAGATGTGGCACTTTATTTTATAAATGTACTTTTCTCGCAATACTGTACCACAATTTACATTTATGTAGTTAATGATGGGATTGATCAACGAAAATTTGGTGTGTTGGGATTTCATGGTGAGCGTGGAAGATTTTAGTTGATAAACGAGCCCTTCGTCAAAGCTCAAGGTTTTCAACGTCAAAGCCTCAATTGTTCTGATGATAAAACAGTTTTTGCTCTGACAAAAGCTTAACACTCAAACCGACAGCTTATGTCACGGCTATTTAAGACATTTTTTCGACGTACAAAATTATCCACAAATCAAAGGAAATCTAAAAATAACAGGTTAGCGTGGTAGGAAAACATAAGAGGGATTATGATAAGTCGTAAAGGAACGTGGATGGTTAAAATTGCGGAAGATAAAAACGGATTACAAACTCTCATTTTAATTTCGGTTCAGGCTGGACATTAAATAGGTTAAATCAATTCGCTGTCAAAACTGTGTTTCTTGTATTTTAGATTCTTTATTTTTCACAAATATACAACCATGTTATAATTTCTTGTTATCATGTTGAGCTAACAACTTGTGTTTCATGACTGTGGATGCTTTGTTTCTGACATGAATAGAGAGCATGCGCATTTAATACTCCTTAGACTTTTAGTAGATTTTAGTAGCTATTAGGTTTTAGATTTTAGATTGTATATATAATTATTATATAATTGTCTCTGAAAAGCCCCACAGGGAAGAGATCAATAAAGTATTGTATTGTATTGTATTGTGACATAGCCCCTTTAAAGGTACAACTCTATAGAGAAAACATAACATATCAACTTTCAGTTAATAAAACCCATCATTTTGTGTACTCACTGATGTGGGAAACACAGTTTCTTTATAAACTAGTCTATCCAAAGCACATGGTAGTAAACTAAGGTTATAGTTAGTTTGCTAAGAAAAAGCAAAACAAACCTTATTTTCAAATCTATAGTAATCGAGGTTTCAGAAAAAACTTTTACTGGTACTAATTATCCTACTATCGAATTATGTTAACTCTCCATTTGAGTTGGTTGGAGTTGGAAACTAATCATTCTACTTAGTGTATTTTGAAAACCATGTTGTCACACGAGTCAGATTCGTTGTCTATTCTCTGCTATTTGGGAAATGCATATTATTCGAAACATAGCTCACCTCCCATTAACCGTTTTGTCAATGTTCCCATTACAGTCGCAGGGTTTGCAGTATTCGTCACGTTTGGTCGGATCTCCATGGTAACCATCGGCACATTTCTCACACTGAGTTCCAGTATATCCTTCTTTGCATACACACTGTAACTTGCCGTCGGCACCCAGAGCACATTCTGTGGCAAAGCTGTTTGATGGCAATCCAAGAGGGCACTCGCAAATGCCGCAGTCATTTGCAGTTCCCATTGATGCATTTCCATAGAAGCCTTTCACACAGAGCTCACACCTTGGACCTATAAAATGAACTCCTTATAAAATAATCTTCGACTGTCACAAAATTACAATAATTCCTATATCTATAATTAAGTGGGTACATTTGTAAAAGTTACTGTGCACCTTGAGCGGTGTTTTCAGTTATCAGTCTGTATCTCCGTTAATATGCGTCGGATACCCATAAACCTACACACCACTGGAAAACTTACGAAAATCTCTAAATGACTGTGTAACTTATTTTGGCCAAATTGTTTTGTGAGTATTATCGCGCTGTTTCCAACCTAACATTTTCCCTTCACGAAGTTCCAAGTCCACCAGGTTTTACTTTCTGCTATCAGTTGTTACTTTGCTAACTTCAGCATAGGGTGTATATTAATCTTAAAGTCAAATGTTTCAACTAGTAGTATATGTGTTTTTTGCTCGAGTGCTAGCCCTTAGTAAACTGAGTAATGTGAGTGACATTATGCATCATTTTTAAAAACAAGGTTATATGTCAACCGCAATTTTACTGCTCAAGTAATTATGAAATTTTTAGTTTCAAATCATCTCGCTGCTCACGTAACACACTTGTAATTGTTGACCATTCAATAACCTCGACGTACCTGCTGTGTCGTGCTGGCAGTTGCGACATTCTCCTGTTAAAGGGTCACATTCAGTCGAGTGTCCATTGCACTCACACTGGATGCACGATGTGTTATCCGCTGAACGTGAGAAACCTTTACCGCAATTCTGAAAAACAATTGCTTAATAAGTTGGCTGGCATGTACTTCAAAATAGAATCCACCTTTAACTCTATTTCCTATAAATTCAAGAATCAATTGCTGGAGGCAAATAGGGTCAATGAATCTGGTACCTCAAGATATCAAGCAGTACTATATCTACAGTACCACCAATGACCAGATTTCTTGGCTCTAAAAACTTGCAAGGGATAGCTCACTGAGAGTTCAGATATCTGAAGTACTTGCATTTCAACTCATCAGATATTACTTTCTAATTCAAGAAATTCAGTTCAAGGATTTTGAGCACTTTGAGAAACCTGCAACCACAGCTCTGTAACACAGAATAATCATTGAAAGTTTCTCAAATGTTAGGCTCGCTCTGTTACTGATGTTTACTTCACAAAGTTACCTCTGTAAATCCTTGTTTATGTACGTATGTATATGTAGCGCCATTCAAGCTATTATGTTCACTTCAATTCGGGTTGTAATAAAGGTCATACACCGGCTAATACTGGCTCAAATGAAATACCGTTTGCAGCATAACAAAACTAGAGAAGCCTACTATATGTGTGTCTCTCAACTACAAGATTTGGATGGGTGTTTTTTGCATATTTTATTATATCACTTGGCCTCACTTGGCAAGGCTGATTCGCTCAATGTATGATATGACACTGGTTAGGTTGTTAATTGTGCCGAAAATGACACTCTGGATATCTAAATATGGTTTACTCTATAAAATGTCTTTCTTGTTAACGTGCTATATACGTACCTGACATGAATAACCAGCGGCTTGCAGTGGGCAGTCACATTTCTCCACACTTGTTGCTACTCTAGCATCAGCGCCAGGTGAAGTAGGCACAGCAACATCCAAACTGACATCGCGCAGTTCAACGTCAGCAACCACAGTACTGTACGAGGCTCTGAGCTTCAGGGATTTAACATTGGCAAGAACAGACATGAAATCTGCACGTGTTAAGCTGGTTCTCTGACTTGACTCTTCCCATGCGCTCTACAGATAACAAAATGAAATAATAAGGTTCCACCATCTGGCCTAAGTGCCCAGTTTCACTATTAAATTAAACTGTGTTTACATTTCAGTCCCAAACTCAAGAAAACGCCAGAGAAACTGCAATTTTCTGTCTTTTGGAAAGAGAAACTGTACCTATATGAAGTGTCTTTTAGATTGGATTAAAGCGAAGGAAGGCATAACGTACAGTGTAAGCAGACTAATTTTGCGGCTCGTAATTTCACTCCGACCTGTTTGCTAAGCTTGTTTACTGCTGTAAGGTTTGGATAGTTTCTTTATTACTCACAGTTGTTTTAAAATAATCTGTAGCTGCTTGCAAGTAACAAGTCAAACTTGAAATGATCGTAGCCAAGTTACTTCTTGGTGGATTTAGCGAACTTTGATTGTGTACACAATTTGGACAGTTCTCAGATATCCAATATGTCAGCACTTGTTTCTGAGTTAAATTAGCCATTGCGAGATAACAAAGCTCGTACATGTATTAACACAGCGTAAAGTCCATAATCTATTATGTCAAACGCTAATAATCATCTTAATTTCGTCAGTCTTAATGTCATTTTTTATGAATATTGGCAAAGCTACATTAATTACATTCTTGAGTCAAAAGTCCTGGGAACTGCCATATGTTAACATCCTAAAATTCCTAATCCAGACAGGTATACACCAACCTCAATGAAAGCAACTGTAACTGGTGTGACGTCTCCAGGTTTGATTTGAAGCTGCTTCTTGTACTGGATCTGCAAGCCATTGGTTCCCTGAAATAGGATCAAACCATCAACACCCCTTGGCTGTTACTAGTAATATTTAATATTTCTATTGCGCATTTTAGCATCTGACTATGATCAAATGATCATTCTACAGTACGTACGAATGATACAATACTCACTCTTACTCTTTCCTTTAAATACCGTCTGTTTGTAGCTGAACCTTTCCCTAACATACACATTACTACTTCAGCTGTTCACTGAATGTAAAAACTGTTGTAAGCATGGAAACCTTGGAACAGGCCTGCAACCTTTTGCAACAACATGGAATTGAACAAGGGATGTAGCTAAGATTTCAAACAGGCCGAATTTGACTGCTACAGGCGGGGCTTACATGGTTTTTTCAGCCAGTAAAATCGTTGCTTCAGTCGCTTATTTTTTCCGGCTACTTACTTCACCTGCTTCAGTCTACATCCCTGGGAGCTACACTAGACTTGGGAGTCAGTTTTTGCACAGGTCTGTTTGAACTCTACTTGCTTGACAGCTTTCTAAAGTCTGGGTATCCTATGTCAGAGGGTGGGGTTGAGTCCAAGTTACTTATCTCCCCTTAAACAAAACATATTCCACACTAAAAGGCAGCACCAGCACCAAAATAAGCACATGCATCCGCATTGTCTATAGAATGACATGTACTAACAATGTTTTCATTATGTGCACCCATACATGTACATGATACACAATGCCAATCCAATGTAAGCTATCTTTGCAATAGCATTTTCATATGGTATTTCTTTGGTAATTATGTCACACACAGAACTTTGTAAACAGAAAACATTTGGCAAGTAATGACTCACTTTCATTATTACATCAGGTCTCACAGTTAAAACTGAAGAGGAGTCAGGTACTTCGTGTCTCACAGTGTAGTTCAGTCTGCCTCCGTATGAACTGATCTGCAATTAATACATAGGGTTAGGGTTAATACATAGGGTTAGGGTTAATACATAGGCATATACTCAATATTGTTGAAGCACTTACCTCCTCGAACTAATATATCAAGAACAAGATGGATGGTTACGTGATACATAAAACGAGTGTGAGTGTTTCATCTGTCGTACCAAACACAGAGAAACAGATGAGAGCACGCGAGCACGCTTCGGCCAAATGTTTTTTTATTTAATTGAATGGCTGACGAAACACGAAGCACACGTTGTTGATATAGCTTCTCCAATGAATCGAATATTTAACAATTATTCCCCGAAGTAGAGGTGAGTAGTGGTGGATATTTACCGAGCCGCTTTGGAAAGGTAAATATCCATTGCTACGAAACGACACTGAGGGGAATAATTGTTTTAGTATATACCAAACCAGTTAAATAGCCAGACACTAAAAATATATATTTCCTGTTTTACCCCCATATAAAACTGAGAAAATACGTCCGACACGACAGCGAAACGGGACGCCATTTTGTCTCGTTCATGCATGAATGAGCGGAGGTAAATATCACTGGATATCCGTATCCTGATTAACCAATCAGAGCGTGCTAAAAGCACTATTCGTTGGTTTGGTATATACTAATACCACATAGTCTATGGATGAATTCTATGGTCAATGATTTTTTGCATAATACATTATTCAAATGGTTGAAACAAATGATATTCACAATTTGTTAGATTTATTGCGTAATCGACTACACATAGATAGCCTAGTGGAGTACTGTAGTCCTGCGATTCAGGGTTCAAGTCCCACCTCTCGCATGAAAAAAAAGAATTGTTTTATTATAATCTGCAAAACTGCAATTATAATTAACCTTTCCAGACACAATTTCTATAAACTCGTAAACTTAAGTTGTCAAAAACATTACATATAATATAATATAGAACAAAACCTAAAGCTTACCTTTTGACCAAGATACTCATTTGGAGCAACCCAATAGATTGGCTCCCTCTTGTCCGTCCTCTTGCCATCCACGGATACCCACAGTGATCCCCTTGGTGCTGATGGTCCGCTGTTTGAGATGGATTCAAGTGTGTTCTCCATTTGCCACCCATCCATTATCTTCAGTGTCGACCTGAATATCACCAATAGGGATTTAGTCAGTAACAACATACAAAGAGTAGAGTCAACCTTTCATATAAAATTGAAAAACCCAGCATGGTTTATCTGAACCAGAACTTTTAAAACCCCGGTTTGTAGCATGAAGAGACTGATCATGAAAGTATTAGAAGCAAATTTAATATAAAGTATGTTTCGGAAAAAGTTTGGAATGGCATTATTTTCAAGCTTAAAGAAGGCATATTCATTCCAGTTCTTACAAAATAATTTAACAATTTTAGGCCGGCTATCTTTATAGCAGCTGAAGTATTCAAACTGTTTTATACATTGCAATAATCAAGTATTAACTATATAGTGGTAACTGTCCATGCCTGGATTAACTTGCTCGCTAGAATTAGACTATAACATGTCTTTGTCAATTTGTCAAATGCAGTTAAATTATTCTGTCACTTATTAGTATGTATTTATAACAACACATCCTCTGTCAATTTGATTTTCAATTAAATTGGTGGTTTTATTCTATTAGGTAAAGAAATCTTCCATTAACCCCCTAAGCTAGTATATTTCCTACACCATTTTTACTTATATTCCTGTAATGTATATATGTATTACTTGGTGATTCTAAAACTGTTGAAAACAGTCTAGCTGGTTATGCTAACAAAGAGTAACCTATATATGACCATATTTGTCTACATGTATTGCACTCTCACATGCCAAACCGTGGACAAAATTAGCTTATCACACAAGTTTGTGCATAGTTTGTGAGGACAAGTAGCAATTCAAAATTGATACCTAACAGAACCTGAAGCCAGAGTATTTAAAATTATATACCAAACACAAGGAGTGTTTCATTACATTTCAAACACCAAGAACTGAGTTGAAAAACGACGTTTAACGGGATTTTTTTAACTCAAGCTCGAGGTTCTGGAAATGTGATGAAACCATCTTTCTAGTGTTTGATATAACTTCTCAATTCAAGTTTTGGTGGAGACTTATCGTATGCAAAATCCAGCAGTTTTTCATCACATTTCAAGAACCTTAATAAAACCTTAATATTTGCTTAATAAATTCTTAATGAGTTTGAAAAAACTATTGCATTGCATTTCTGCAAAACTGGCAAGTAAATAACATTTCTTTTTGGTGATTGGAACAAGAAGCAACACACCAACTACGTAGTGTGCGTGGTTGGCTCAGTCGGTAAGATCTGACTCCCAATGAGAAGGTCCCGGGTTCAATCCCCGGCCTTGCATCCCGAGGGTTGTATATGTGCGACCTTCTTTCACCACACCGTCCTTGGACAGGGACGTTAAGCCGTTGGTCTAGTCTCTCGACGTTCTATCAGGGGACTTAAAAGAACCCACGCATTTGTCGATAAGAGCAGGGTAGTGATCCTGGTGTTGTGGCCTGTATCTACATTGAAACTGGCAGCCAATGGCGCCGTATATAACATTGTAAAGCGCATCGAGACGTTATGTGGAATGCGCTATATAAGCACCAATATTATTATTACCAGTAGAGATCTGCTTCAGTACACTTGCTGGTAAGCCCTGAGCACCAACACTTGCTGCATCCTGTCGCAGTACCCGGCTGAAGATTGTAATAACCTGCGGCACACTGCTCACACCTAGCACCAGAAATTCCAGGCTAAAAAAAAATAGATATAACAATTCATAACAGTGTA
Organism: Epizoanthus scotinus; assembly: GCA_024757865.1. Classification (NCBI taxonomy): domain Eukaryota; kingdom Metazoa; phylum Cnidaria; class Anthozoa; order Zoantharia; family Epizoanthidae; genus Epizoanthus; species Epizoanthus scotinus. The sequence continues at coordinate 26,011 of JANUFV010033338.1, forward strand.
TACTAATCTTTACATTCCCTCACCCTAAAACACTCAGGTTACTAATTGTAATTATTCTAAAATCTAAGTCAATTTAAATTTTCGATTTAGTAAAAATAAAACAAAATGCATGACATTCAACAAATGTGCGAAAAATAGAAAGGAATAAACCAAGTGAGGATTAAATTTTGTTTATTTTCACATCAATATTTTCAGTCTACCGTTGATTTTACAAAAACTAAAAATATTGTAGTTGTAGTAATTATTCTGATGATTCTTTCCTATATTTTCAGTTTTTATTTTCTCTTCATAACCAAGTTCATAATATTTAGTAACCTATCTAGTCAGGCCGATTACCAATGCTAAGTACTGATATTTATTTTTAGATATTTTGTTTTTTATAAACAATAAAATGATAGTACTTTGAATAAAATACTGTTGTTGTTGAAGTTGTAGTTTTTGTTTTTGTTGTTGTTCTTTTTCATATATGTACTAACCTTGATAATGTGTAATTTATAAACGTGATAAGTAAAATTGAATAAGAGATTGAAATTGAAATTGGAATTGAACTGAAACTAAAACAGAAACTGAAACTAAAACTGAAGTTGAAGTTGAAATTGAAATTACGCCAGAACAAGACTGATTTTCCAAAGGAAAAAGGTATTTTTATACTACTTTCATACCTTGCAGATACATGCGCCCGTATTCACATCACAAACACCATCCATAACCCCCTTGGGGTCACAGTTGCACTGGTAGCAATGTGGATGGCTATGGTAACCTTTGGCGCACCCATCACACCTAAGTCCTGTGTGTGACGGCTTACACACACACTGCCCACTCTTTGGATCACAGGCAATGTTTCCACTCTGAATTCCAAAGCGATCACACCCACATGGCCGGCAGCCGAGAATAGGGTCATACCCATATGTTCCCTTTAGACACAACTCACAGTTGGTGCCGACAGTGTTCGGTGGACAGTTGCAGGCACCATTTACTTCATCACAGAAGGCACAGGTGCATTCTAGCGAAGAGATTACATGCACGTAAAGTGTCAAGAAACAATAGAACAGGTCTACGTGATATTAAACATTGAATTTCCAAGAATCAATGGAGCAGACGTAATATGTACATTGTATGTCAGACAAAACAGTTTGGGTGTTCATTTGGGAATATTCCAGATTAGGAGTATATTATGGACTATTCTAGAATAGCTGGATTTCTATTTTATAAATGAACGATTATGCCCCTTATACCAACAGGGTTTCACAGATCTTATATCACATTCGTCTATAACGTTTCCATGATTTTCCATGGCGTTTCCATGGCCATTCCATGACCATTCTATGACCTTTCCATGACCATTCCATGATCTTTCAATGACCTTTTTAATGACCTTTCAAAGCCATTCCAGGACCTTTCCATGACCTTTCCGTGCCATATACCATGAACTTCCAATGACCTTTTCATGACCTTTTCATGACCTTTTCTTGGCCTTACTATGACCTTTTCATGCCATTCCATGACCTTTTTGTGCCATTTCATGACCATTCAATGACCTTTCAATGACCTTTCCATGACCATTCCATGACCGTTCCATTAGCTTTCCATTACCTTTCCATGGCCTTTCCATGTCATTCCATGACCGTTCCAAGACCTTTCCAAGACCGTTCAATGACCTTTCCATGGCCTTACCATGACCTTTCCATGCCATTTCATGACCATTCAATGACCTTTCAATGACCTTTCCATGACCATTCCATGACCGTTCCATTAGCTTTCCATTACCTTTCCATGGCCTTTCCATGTCATTCCATGACCGTTCCAAGACCTTTCCAAGACCGTTCAATGACCTTTCCATGGCCTTACCATGATCTTTCCATGCCATTTCATGACCATTCAATGACCTTTCAATGACTTTTCCATGACCATTCCATCACCGTTCCATTACCTTTCCATGGCCTTTTCATGATCTCTCCATGACCTTACCATGACGCTTCCATGACTAACTGTAAAATTCCCGATCAATAAATATGTTTCTAGGTGTGTTTTAATTAATATCCGTTCTCTGAAATAGCATTTCATGAATTCTGCGTGTATTTTTCACATTATATTTCATTTTTCACATTTTTAACAAAATCACAACTTGCCAGAATAGAATATCTATGACTAAATCAGAACTCCGTGACTTTTCCATTACTTTTGCTAATTTTCGGAATTCCATGATAGACTCCACTTCAACTTTATCCAGATGTTGCAACAACCATGCAGCCTTGTAGACTTCAGTTAGAAGTTGTTTCAAAACATAAGCATGACATCTGGATTATTCCAGAATGGCTGGAAAAACATTCCAAGAAAACCAGAATGAGAATAGCTCCTAATCGAACAGCTTTGCAGAGTATCCTAGATATTCATAATCAAGAACGTTCGCAAATCAACACCCTAATATTATTACTGTTCTACTATTTTGTGACAAAAGAGCCCACCTTGTCAGAATAAACATACTCAATTTGCTTTTGTGAAATAAGAGCAACAAAGACTAAAAGTATAAACTAAAAATAATACATACGTGTATGCCAGAGACTGAAAAGTAACCATGTATTTGGCATGTCTAATGTAATCAATTTATTGTATTTCCATATTACAAAGTTCGAGTTTCAGATTTATTCAACAACACATAGTCTACAGGGGCGCAGCCAGGCCATGTTTCCGTTTAAGCCCAAGATATTATTTTATTTTTCAAAGAAACAGTAACAGAAATTACGGCCTTTCGGCTACTGAACAAAAAAAAATCACAGAAATTCCTGTTAAGCCTGGGCTGGCTACACGGCTGGTCTACTGTCATAATCTAGTCTAGGGAGCAGAGTACAAAAGGAGGAAGGAAGGTCAAGGATATTAGAATGGGGTTGCCAAACATGGGTTTTTATTGCCTGTCGTGATTTTATCTAGCAATTTAATGTTCTCAATTGAATCTGTAACCCATAATACCTGTATTGAACAAGTAGATGTTACAGCTGTGAAAATTGTGATATTGACACACATCGTTACCTGATAACTGTGAGATTCCAAAATAGAAATTATCTTGATTGTTAGGAAATAAGCCTCCAAGAATGCAAGAAATGGCATTTCAGAGTTTCAAAGTTTAAACATTTTCTGGGGTCATGCCTCATACAATGCAAATACAAATCGCTCTTTCTTGATTCGGGCATGTTATTTGCAGATGTAAAAGGAGAAAATTATATTGTTTGAAACTGATGCTAACCAAAAATTGTCTGAAACAGAGAAAACAACTTATGTTTCATTTAACAATTAATGAATACTTCATAATGATATAATTAGAACATTTAGTTAATTCTATCACAAATTTCAAGAGGACAGCTACAGGTATGTCATAATGCAAATATCTGAATGTTGTTCTTACTTCTACAGTTTGGAAATCCATAATAGCCAGTCTTGCATCTGGTACATGTTCGTCCAATCACATTCTGCCTGCACGGACACTGGCCACCAAATGGCTTGCACTGTTCACTGGCAGAACCTCTGGGATCACACGCACATGAGACAGCACCATCATTGAAATGAGTTGTTAGAGAGAACACAGAGTTCTTACAGAATGGTTGGGCATTTGGTTTAACATTGAAATTGTTTTTTGTACAATCTTTGATAAATTGTTTGGATAAGGATTGCGGAGTTGCTTCTAACACCTGTGCTGAGAACTTGTCTTCTGGTATTAAGAGCAAATAGTCCTGAAATAAGTCAAAAGGTACAAAGTCAATTACAGCGAACGTGATGTGAGAACCGTTTTCAGAAGATCATTTTGCTAGATCAAAAACTTTATTTCACATTTTCAAGATGATGGACAAGTAATGGTTGAATGAATTTGCTCTCTTTTTCCATGCATCATAAGATCAAGACGGTTGAAGATTAAATTCAAATTTGAATGTCTCGCCTGTAGTTTTAAAATGCACCAAGATGATCTTCTCACTACGATTCATGCGTCACTTCTGTTAACTATAATGCATTATTTATATATTTATTTATTCTGCTTCCACCACATTTTAAAAACCATATCACTACACGTATGGAGGGTAAAAATAAAGAACTACATGTACGTGGTGAGGCAAACACAACAGAGCTGTACGTGCTCCAATTTAAATGCCGCCTTAGAAAAAACATATATTAAAAAAACGTTCTAACTACTACATCAACTGTAGGAGTTGATGTTATGCTGTTCGCCGTAAGGGTGGTAGGTTCGTCTGGCTCTGACAAAGGGCTAACGCTCGAAACGTCAGCTCAAACCTACCACCCATACGGCGAACAGCATAACATCAACTCCTACAGTTGATTAAATAAATGTTAATGTGACCTACTCGCCGACGTAAAATCCCTAGTTTTTTTCAAAACTAGTCCACCAGAGTTTACTACATGTACTACATACAACATGCACATATTATACTCTAAATATACAAAATAATGGTAATGGTAATGTGTTACAAAATTATCTGTCTCTCTATATATAGTGCAATTACTATCTAAAAAAGCATTTATCTTTAGTTTCACATTTGTTTCAACAAGTTTTGATCCGTTTATGTTCTGGTACAGAAAGATCTTTCAACCCGAAAGGCTCCTCGTCAGGTCTGAATGATTTGCAGTGATTTACAATATTGCGCATATATTAAATGAATTGTACATTGTACATTCTAAGTGACAAATAAATATCGTGAGTGTATAGTCCCATAGGAATAGGTGCACTTTGTGTATTGTATACTGATGAAAAGACTCATAAGATCGAATGTTCATTGAGCCGTGGATATGTTAGATGTTAAAATTGAAATAAAGATAAGAATTAAAATAAATAAATAAAATTAAAGTATAAATTTTAAAATAAATTCTAAAAAAGTTAATTCTGCACTTAGTAGCAGTATTGGTTAGTTACGTTGTTAGACGTGAAGAACAGCATTTAGCGCAGATAGAAGTGACAGTCATATGTAACATTAACTTCAGTCTGGAAATAATGACTTACTTTAGTATTGTATCTTTTTTCATTTCCTTTTTGTAGTTATAATTTGTACGTTACATTTAAACGAATTATAGAAGTGCTCAAGATCAAGGCAAAACTTAAACAATAACAAGTCCTTGATACATACCATAAAATCCCACATTAAAGCCCTGGGCTTATAAAACTTCGTAAGAGGTTTGGATGGGCTTATAAATGCGGGGGAGGGGAGGGATATATCCCGGGGGAATTAGAAGCGGTTTTATAAACAGTTTCGGAACAAACAGATACATGTACTATCTGAGAAATACACTAAAACTAACATATACAATGACATATCGCTGTTAAAATGTATTTTAAAAGAACAGTTGAATTGATTTTGTACTAGAAATACCTGCAATGCTATTAGTATCTCATTCTATAGTATGATTACAGTTATTTTTCTAAAATCCACTTGCATTTTACTTCCTAACTTTCGATTCGAAATGGGCCTATATATGGGGGGCTTATATGCTGGAATACCGCCATTGAATGTTTCAGGAGTTTCTTCTAGCTCCAACCTATTAGTGTACTTG
>JANUFV010033339.1:0-19186 GCA_024757865.1 Epizoanthus scotinus
AGAACGGGGCAGAACGTGGGTGACCGTGTAGAACGTGGGTGAACGGGGTAGGACGTGGGCCATGGGAAAGGTGGGCTATGGGGTGGGCTATGGGGTGGGCTATGGGATGGGCTATGGGAAAGGTGGGCTATGGGAATGGTGGGCCATGGGAAAGATGATATCGTAATCGGCAGAAAAACGAACATTTTCATAAATATGTTCGAGCTACAAGGACCGGACAAGATTTTGCTAAAATTGTTTTACAGCATTATCCCAACAGAAACTGAGAAAGGAAATGCTTACAGTTTCCAGTGAGCGAAAATAATAATGATTGAAGACAGCAGATTAAATCTTCACCACAATAATAATGTACACATAAAGGGATAAATTGACATGCCAAATTCGTAGCTATAAATTCAGTATGAAAATCCAAAGGGAAATTTTCGAGTATCGCTTCATTCATTGACCTTTGACATTCAATGAGAGGACCGCGCGAAAGTAACGATTATTTTCTTGTGCACTACGAAACAAGATTATTCAAGCAATGTATGCTTGATCGGTCCTTGCGAAACACTGGAGGTTAGCAATTATGAATTAAGGGTATTTAGATTGTTAGTTTATATTTTCACTGTAATTATAGAGATCTGATTCGAGATAAAACCGACCTAGAGGTGAGTTAAAATTGATTACGTGTTTGCCGGTCTCTATTAAAAGGACCCGCACAACATCACATACCGGAATCTGGTATTGCAAGCCGATTTGATGGCTTCATTAATGGAATTGCCACGCTCATAAAACCAACATGCCGTCCAGAAACAATAAAAGGATAATTTACTTTGGCTCAGACGACAGAGAAAATAGTCTCAATTTGGTTGTTTTTAATGTAAATTAACGTCAGCAAGGCATCTGGCGAAACACTTGAACCATCGTCGTTTAGAGCTACGAGATCGACCATCCTTTGTTGATCCGGTTAGAATTCATTGAAACATCTATTTAGCTTTCTCCTGTCTATTAGTAGAGCTATAATGTTACGAAATTGATACTGAAAATGGAAAGACTCGCACTTAACAGTGCTTCATCCCGTGTTTTGAACCTTCAAGTTTTGTTGTGACAGTTTGTTAGGAAAATATCGCAGTATCTGGGAACATATGTAGTCGTTAATACATCTTTCCACGTTTGCGCCTTTTAAAAACTCACTATATTTTCCGGCGTATCTGTTGATCTTACAAACAACCGTAAACAAGTCTTCAACGTTCAGGCCATTCTTTGCTGATTTTTCCGTGTAATATATGCGTGTTAATGCACGGTAATTCGCTTTTGAAACCCCGATCCGGTCAGCTGGGAAAGTCATCAACCACTAGAACTGGAGATAATCTCCACTAATTCGCTACTTGTTAAAATATTTCTTGGTAATGCATATGACATCGCATATGGGACGTGCTCGCAAGTCATGGACAGCTGTACTTATTTATATTTAGCAAGTTTATAGCGGTGTTTCTCTTCCAAAACAAACCTGAAAAGTAAACAATTTTTGTGTGATCTTTTGAAAAACTTCTGTTCAACTCATTTTCCTTTTTGCACGTTCATATGTAATACTTCAGCCCCGCTGTGCGGTGAATATCAGTAGTAAGCTTTGTGCCGCAAGTCTCAGGCAGTGTCACCAGCTTTAGCCGAACTTGAATTCTAACCAAACAACATGTTATTGCACCAGAGGAAATCAGTGAGATCTAACGAGACTGTGTCTGGCAGCCTTTATTTACATTGACACCCTGCGAGACTTGTAAGTATGCTGACCTCTTGAGAGCCTGCACCGGGCGACCTGCATTCCTTTCATCTCACCAGGATGAAATGCCTAAATCTCGAAAAACATGCTGTTTACTGAAAGAAAGGTAGCTGTTTATATCATGTGCCAGTATCTACTGTAGTAATCTCTTGTGCAAATCAGTTTTTTAAACTGAGCATGGAAAAGAGGGGTTCTGTAACTTTTTGAAGTCTGAAAGGTTGTTTTCTGCTATTTATCACTACTGGATTATCCTGATTCTCATTTCACTCGTTGTTCCATTTCCAGATTCAATTTGTTTTGTTTTCCTTGTCTAACGTTGAAAAATAAACTTTGTTTTATCCATAAATACGCATAAATTCCTTTGGGCATAAATTCAAACGCAAGTGAAATCTTGATGTTGCTTTTCTACCGTGGCCGTGGGTGAACAGTGCAGTCTTTAAGTTCATCAAGAAACGTTGCCGTTGGCAGAAGTTACTTTTGATGCTTTGTTGGGTCACAGATTTTTAAACGCTTTAAGATTGTACCAGAGTAGTTTCAAGTCTATTTTTGTGTAATGATACCACCGCACATTTGTCAGAGATTTGCCGCTGCAATTTCACTTTCAAAACCTAAATATACAGAGCTAGCAACTACCGCCTGGTCGTGATTCTGTGATCTATATCTATATATATAATCTACCCAAAATGAAAATGTCTGATACCGAATGAAAGCTTGTTTTTATTTAATAGCTCACTGGTTGCAGTTAATATTATGATCATGTCTAATAAAACCTGGTGATTTTTCCGTTTCAGAGTTCAGTTGAATGCATAATCGAACGTTGAACTAGAATTTGGGCTTTACCTTCACTTTGTTTTGCGTTTCGCTCGTTCAGTGCGGGACGCGGTGTTTGTTCAAGCAAAATTCTCGTGCTCAGCTAGTGCTACTCAAGAAGTTGAATAACAAAACATAGCAAATGTTTGTACTCGCAAGTTCAAATATTTATTAACCTGTTGGACTACACTTGTACTAATTTTTTTCCCTCGATCTTGTTTGTGCTAGAAATGGTTTACAAATTGTGTCCAAACTATTCACTTTTCAAATATTTGTTGATGAAGTACAATAAGTTGTATTTTAGTAATTCACGGAGTTGTTGGTGTAGCTTCAGCTAAACAAAAGAATAATTCACAGCTAGTATACACGCCGCTCCCATCACTGTTTGTACAAAGAAAATATTTTTGCAACACATTTTAAACACAGACGCGCGAGAGGTAATTCTCAGTAACAAACAAACTTTCACTTGCATAATATTTTGACACCATCATTTATTTCTTGTGCTTGTCTACATGTTTTATTTTTTGTTACAGTTTACTTCAAATCTATCAATCGCAAATAACTTGCTTCAATTATACCGTAATTTTTTTAATACTTTTTTCTGTGAGAGAAGTATAAAGATGGCCGGAAGTAATCGGAGTTGAAAGCAAAAATGAAACGATAATATAATGAGGCAATGCTTTGTCGTTTCGTTTGTTATGCCGATACTTTTAATTTCCTGTGTTTTTGCCTTACAAAACCGCGAACCCATTTTAGGGGGGGAGAGGGGGGAGGAGTGGCCACCTATTTCATCCCAAAGGTTTCGACTTTCGAATTTTTAGTATGCTTTACCGCCTTTAATATATATACTTCAAATATTAAGTCAATCGTTATCATTTATATCTATAATTCTGCTGGTATTTATCCCTTGTATTATTTTGTGGGTATCCTTTTAAAATAATATCCCTGACACCTCGACAAGTTTTCATCGTCTCATGTGTTGAGAATGTACATAAAGATTATCCGACACTCACTTTTGAAATGTACTCCCAAGACTCAAGGTAGTGGTGTTACCGATAGGGTTTAGACATATATGTACACAGGGAAACAAAACACGATTTCTTCTAAATTAGATATCTCGGTTGTCGATACTTTGGGGATCAAGATTGTTGCTTTATTACTCGGGCACTCATTATAACAACTGACTAGATTTTCAAGAACTGTAACCTTAATTTTAAAATATATATATTTAGGCTTCTATGAATACTGCATTAAAGACCAACCAACGCAATGTAAGACAGTACAGTAAGCAGTAATCCTGTTGACAACTGAAGTCCGCAGTGTTGGAAGGTATATTTACTGCCTACTGAGTATGTGGCAAATCACTGCAACATCCGTGATTTCTCTCGTGCCGGCAGAGGTGCGAGTGGGCGTCTGCTGTTCTCGCAAGCTTGAAAGCACGATGCGGTACCAAAATGTAATTGGAATCAAACAAACAAACATATATTTTTGGGGAACGACTCAAAAAGCAGAATTCTCAGCTCTTAAATATAGTTTGCATTCTAATAATGTATAATGACCTTTCTCGCAAACACAATCTTGACTATAGGATCAGCCACACAAACTGAGCAGTCACTTGTCTGCGTTTAGGAAGGATTCAATGTCCAGTCGCGCGTGTTTCCTAAGCACTTTAGTACACGCAGAAAAGCCTGAACAAGACATATCAAGAGGAACTAGGAAGATTACCGTTAGGTTATTTATTATGTCAAGGATTGTTGTATGGACCGTCATGTCAAAGGATTTGTTGTGCGTCTTCGCTGTCAGTCTGAAAATCGAATATGTCTGATCTGTTTATTAAAGTTGTTGTCATGAATCTACTCTGGCTTGGTCGTAAGTCACAGTGAAGAAGACTTACCTCACAAAGTAAATAATCTTTAGAATTGGAAACCTGCAATAATTCGCTTGCCATCTTGTTTCTTGTGTGGAAAGACAGAGACAAGGACAGAGACAGAGAGAGGGACAGTGACAAAGGCAGGGACAGAGGCAGAGTTAGGGACAGAGGCAGGGGCAAGCAGGGATAGAGGCAGGGACAGAGGCAAGGATAGGGATAGAGATAGAGGAGGGACAGTGACGGAGACGGACAGAGGCAGGGACATAGACAAGGACAGAGGCAGAGGCAAAGATAGAGGCAGAGGGACAGGCTGGGACAGAGAACTGAATTAAACTGGGAACTCAATGTAAACTTGGAGGGACAGATGTAGAGGTTGAGGCAGAGGTATAGGAGCAAAGACATGCGAAACAGACAGAGATCAGTAAGAATTAGAGATAGAGACAGACATGCAGAGATAGCCTGATAGAGATATACAGTTGGAGTGACAGATGGAGGTGGAGGTAGAGATAGACAGGACAGAAACAGAGAGAAAGACAAGGAAGACAGACAGACAGACACATGTACATGCATACAAAGACAGTGATAGAGATCTGAGGCAGAGACAGACACAGTCACACTCACAAAGGCTATCAAGTGGGGAGAGATGTATTTATAGAACCATCTTCAAAGCAAGAAGGCGACGTGTTGTAATTCGTACTGTATACTGATATAGTGTACAAACTAAAACTAAAATGAAGTTGTATTTTCGTGATTGTAAATTCGGTGTGAGCGTGGTTGGCGCAGTCGGTAAGATCTCCGCCTCCCGACCAGAAGGTCCCAGGTTCAATCCCCGGCCTTCCCGAGGTCTGTATTTGTGCGGCCTTCTTTTGCCACACCGTCCGTGGACAGGGACGTTAAGTCGTTGGTCAAGTCTCTCGACATTCTATCGGGGGACTTAAAAGAACCATGCACCCACTTGTCGATAAGAGTAGGTTAATGCGGCCGGTGTTGTGATCTGTCACCTCCTCTCTAATGATATAAGCGGTTACGGTATATTGAGATCATGTATGGATATTAAAGAGTAGGCTAATGCCGGTGTTGTGATCTGTCACCTCCTCTCTACTGATACAAGTTTAATACTGCGTGTTGAGATCATGTATGGATAAGGATAAGAGCAGGCTAATGCCGGTGTTGTGATCTGTCACCTCCTCTCTACTGTTATAAGTTTCGGTATGTTGAGATCATGTATGGATAAGAGTAGGCTAATGCCGGTGTTGTGATCTCTATACTCTATAAGTTACTGCATAGTGAGATCATGAGTGGGCTAATACTGTCCTCTATACTGATACAAGTCACTGTATATACAACAAATTGAAGTTTTCGAGGTCTGTATATAGTGTATATAGTCTATATAATCTATATAATATAATATAGTCTATATAATAATGTAATGCGTATTTGAACATATCCACATGGAAAGTGCGCAATATAAATGCATACAATTACCAATTTTTTATAGATGGCAGTGAAAAGTTCTCGTGGAAATTTAATACAATTCAAATATATTGGTCATTCAAATCGCTAATGAGGCTAGTGGACATAATATACGATTCCGATTGATGCACATAGCAATGGGATCATTGCCACAATCAGGCTCTTCATGTAAACAGGTTTCGATCAGTTTATAATTCAAGCAAATGTTACAGACCAGGACCCTGTGGTTGAAAGAGTGGATAGTGCTATCTATAGCGGATAAAATAGAAAGTCAGAATGGCCTGAACTGATTGCTGATAATCGCCTTACATTCTAACTGATTACTAAGAGAATCGGGTCTTTTCAAGACTTTCCTGGGCAAAGAATCGTCCAAAACATTTGCTAATAAATTACTGAGAAATGCCCCAAAATTTAGCTGATTGTTGAGACCGAGGTACCTCCATTCAGACCCTCCGAACCATAGGCTGAATAGTTAACACTTATCTACTGGAGAAGGACTTAATCGCTGGGGAAGGATTTCTCCGATGAATAGAGCAATTCACTCTTTGAACAACCGGACCAAGCAATGTAGCTTTAAAGGATTTTTAGAAAATTGACTTTTTAAATAGAATGATTTGCAGCACTTCTCAAATTTCCCTTCAGATATTTCACCTTTTCAATTTTTATGTACACTTACTGTGATCAGTCTGGTCAAATATTTATCCATTAACAATTGTGAGATTTGTTTTGTGAGAGTTACATGAAGTATGTTTAAACAGTTATTATACATTGCTTTAAAAAGACAAAGAAAAGGTAAAATTAAAACAGTGAAATCTTTGTGTCTAAATAAAATTGTTCTGAAATTCGATAGCGTCTGTCGGACTGTTGACGAATACTAAAAATCAGAAATGCCTCAATACGATAACTTACCATTCGTTGCACTGCTAAACTAAAATCCAAAAGTAAAATATACTCTTGAACATCGCAAGATATTCGAGGCCAACTGCCGACTTATTCTTAATGTAGCAAAGTACCTGATCTTGTACAAAGTGGTAGGTTTTCATACACACTATATATATAAACATAGATGTCAATAGAATGGTTGGATGGCAGTCCTTTAAGCATGCAAGGATGCTCGCCTTCTGAATATATTCTATATTTTCGATCATGAAATAAACACTTAACTGAGCTAAACCTCTTTTTGTAAACATTCTATTGCTGTGGAAGAAACAATTCATTTCATTTTAGGGCAAAATAATTTGTATCGTAAAGCAACATACAGTAACATCATTTGTCAGCGAGTGCTTTTGAATAAACTATAAAGGATCAGCCTATTTTATTTTATGAACAATGGCCTTTGTTGTCGTTCTTGATCAGTTTAATTTTTTTGCGCCCGCATTTTCGTTTCATTTCAGTTGAGGTTACAAAGAGTATGTAGACGTTTTCTCCAGGAAATGTTATCTTTCAGAGGCAATGCACAGTTTGTATACGTACATTTAAGCCAACGCCTGGCGTTCCGCTCTATTTAGAAGTTGCACTGAAATATTATTCAGATGATGTAATTTTCCCTGCAGTATCACAGACATTGTTTATCTTGCGCAAATCGCTGTCAGCTGAGAGGAGCCATCCGGATTTGTGTCACGTATTTTTCTTTGTTTTAAGATTGGTGTCGAAACGATAGATTTAGTTTCTTTCCGGTTATAACCTCAAAAATAACCCTTTTACGTCAATTCAAGAACTTTCGGTTTCAGTTTTTGTTTTTCTTGAACAACAATGTAATTTAGACAGAGATTGGATTGATATCTTAATTATAGTTGGAAGTTAAGAGGGGCGCTTTGCAATGCTATAGCTTGACAGCCTTGTCATCGAAACTTGCTCCACAAATCTCTTGGAAAAACAAAATACAAATGAATATTCAAATTGACTTGCACTAACTAAAGATGTATAGAGTTTCAGAGCTCTCTCAGTATTCAATAATCGCCCCAAATTCCACGCCTACTTTGGTATCCAGTTTATAGCAAAATTTGAATCTTGGGGAGGGGGGATCGGGGAGGGGGATAATTATATCAAACGATGTTGTAGCTTGCTCCTCTTAATGCAAGAGTCTTCCCAGTTTCAATATGTCTCGAATTTTTTTAGCTATTTCCCAACAGGAATCAAACTTTTTCTCGGAACTTTAATTATCATTCCGGATTCCTGACGTTTTGAGAAATTCCCGAACAAAATAGACAATATTCCTAAAACAGGTCTTGTTAGAATTTGTCATCTCCCGTAAAGATAGGTGGATGGTGGCTATTCCCCATAAATCTATTACATCAGAGTAGTTTAATAAAAGGTTAAAAGTTTGTGGAATGACTCGTGTGCTTCCTGTAACCGCGACACTCCCTTCCGTTTATCCGCCGACGTCTTTCATGGGCGATAAGCGGTCAACAGACGAAAAATGTGGGAGAAAGATTGTTTATTAGCACAGCTATAAATAAACTTGTGCTACAACAGCATGCAATCACCGACAACTACACATTTGTTATAGTTCTTCATATATAATTTTATTAAACAACATCTACCATATATTTACAGTGTCGACGGGGTACCAAGAGTTTGCGATTTCAATGAAGCGCGTATGTTGATAAGGAGAACGTATATCTTTGAGGCCTGCTCAAGGATTTTGTTAATAGTTTCAATAGGAATTATAGTCCAAACAGTGTAGTCAGATTGCGTGTTGCTATTACCACTAATTAGAAGAGGTTTTAACTGCAATAAAATGTTTAAAAGATTCAATAATGATCTGTGTAACACAATGTACTATGAGATAAACTAGAGATCCTTGCAAACGTTCAGCCCCACCGTCCTAAATATGTTTCCTTAACTGAGGAATGCTTTATAGAACTTTACATTCATTTATTGTAATCAATTAACAATGACCAACTTTCAAGCCGCAAAAGGTTAAATTTGTAATCTTGCAATCGATTTTAAATCTTTCTGACTAACTATATTACTAAAATCTGTGTGACAATATATAGGACTCTTGCGCCGGACGAGATCAAATGTACGTTAATATCACTGAAGGATGATGATATAAAAAAGATCTATCTCAAATCAGGGTATAAAACTGGAATTAAATCTATAAGAAACCGGCTTATAACTCAACAACGCCTAAATACCCGTCTCGCTAAAATCTTGTTTTAAAAGCTTATGCATACTAGTTGACTTTTTGTTTGTATTGGGAGCCTTCATTAAATTGGATTTGACAAACTGATTACTTTAGCAATCAATTGATCCGACTAGCTAGCTAACCATCTTAATTAGGACAAAACGTATGTTTGAATCTTAAATCTGTCGTGTGCGGGATTACTTGCTGTTTTTTAAACTCTTATTCTATTCCGATTCTTGATGATTAAAAATTTATGAAATCAGTTCGGTTTACTCTCCCAATAACGCGAAGAATGCAGGCATAATTATTTTAACACCTATTCTAATGAGTTCTCGGCTATACCAACGATTTGAAGATGGCAAATTCATGAACCCGCTAATTATATTTACAACCGTTCTTTAAATAATACGCTTCAAGGATGTCTTTGTCATAGGAAAGTTGAGTTCTGAATCCTAACAACTTTGACAAATATTTAGTTCTTAGGCTATATATTCGCAAGACGGGAGTGACAATCTTTCACCATAATTAAATATGGCGTCTATTGGTACCTGCATTAGTTCATGGTCAAGAGACAATCGATGAAGGTGCCTTAGTTTGGTCTGGTTCGCCAGACACTGATGCACTTTCAGGTCTCAATCTTTAGCTGCAAAACTTCTCTTGGTTCTTCTTGGCCAACTCTATCGCTCCAGTGTCTTACAATCTCAGGCGTGACATACAACTTGAAGTGTCCCATTTTCGGATGTGTCTTGTTGTACTTAGAAATGTTCAGACATCGTAGGAGAGCAGCAGAACCCCTGTGTCTGGTCATCGATGTGTGTTAAAAGCTTCGCCTCGCCGTTTTCTCTCGAGTCCATGAGCTCGCTGATTGTAAATCCTCCACGAGACTTGCTGTTGAAGTTAGCAGCTGCTGACATCACTCCAGCGCTGCTCAAACAAATCGGGTCTCCGGGAGAAAGCCGGTAAGGTGTTGGACGAAACAGGGATGCGACTAATTCGATTTGCGGCTTTAGAACCAGTGCCGGAACTCCTTTCACAGTTCCAAGCGTTGGTACGCCATTGTGCATGGTTTGAAAGAGACTGAAATGGTGACAAGAATCCACTTTGCGCACAAAGGCTGGCTCGTTGGGTTTCAGAGGCGGTCGACACTTGAAGCGCTTTGCACGGCGCAGAAAACTGCCTGCACCAAACATGTCCCCAGCTTGCGGGTGAAGCGTCCAGTAATTGCCTTTACCAGGTTTTCCAAAGTAGCTCCGAGGGACCTTGATAAAGCAGTCGTTGAGGGACAGATTATGGCGGATGGAGTTCTGCCACTTTTGCTGGTTTTTTCTGAAGTAAGGGAATCGTGTCATGATATACTCGTAGACTTCATTCAGTGTTCTCATGTGGTAAGGTGAACTCTCTATGGCCATGGTGATCAGAGCAATGTAGGAGAATGGAGGCTTGACTTCGTCGGAGAGGTACGGCTTGCTTCTCGGATGCATGTTTAGGTTTAATTCTGAGTGTTCGAGGTGAGAGTCATGACCCTTTATAGGGTACGTGAGGGCCGTTGCCACAAATGGTTGGTGACCAAAATTGTTATGGAGCACTAATGGCGCGGCCTCGTCCATGTCGCTCTCTCTGCTGTGGTTTAAGAGTAGTAAATTTGCACTTCTCTCACTTCCTGCGTCAAAACTTGTCAAGGGCTGGACTTCCATAGTTTTAGTCCACTCGAATCACTTGTCTGTCGGATTAACACCGATCGAGGGTTTGTTGAACACTGTACACCACGCTTAGCTCAGTTCTACTTTCAGTCTGCACTCAGTGAAAGTGTGGACTCTGTTTTTAAATGCCCTACTGGGTGCTATTTTTACAGTTTCACGTCGATTGGCCACCCACAGTGGATTGTTTATCCAACGCTTGTAGCACAAAATTGAATAGCAAACTATGTGAACTTGTGTTGCGGTTTCTTGCGGCCATAGAAACAAGTGTTCCTCTGGTTTGTAGAACGAGCTGTGGAATTTATGGAGATTACACGACCATGCGCGCGCCTTTTATGAGCTCGATTGCAACCTGGCAGTCCGTCATCGATCTGAGATTTCTTTTGAGTTTTGCGGCGCGATTTAGGAATGTTGTCGACATCTGGTTTCGATTTATTAAAGCTGTCATCCCTACGTAAATTCCGGTTGGACGCATTCCTTAGAAAAATAAAAGTGTTCTCAAGTTGTTTAGCGTTGTGTTTCGGTTTGTTATCATTGCTAATTGTATGGGATAGCAGTGGAAATCTGCCATTACTGCACGCTGATTCCGAAAATAAATCCGTCATGTGCTAAGGAAAGTGCAACAGAAATTAAGACGAGCTACTTCAGCTTAAAATGCTTTGATGGTTATACTTTGCGGGGTACGCTGGAAAGCGCAGCCAATCTGTTATAAAATACACATCTGATTAGATCTAAAAACAAATTAGCAATTAACTTGACGATTAAACAGCGGCCAGGGGTGATAAAAGATTTTACATCGGAATATTGTGTTAAATGGATTAAAAGAAGGCGAGACTGATTTTTGTACTTTGAGTCGAGATTTTTGCTTTCACAGATTGCATGTTTTAGAGACTGCCCATCCCCAGGATTGCTCTAGATCAACAGACGGCGTTCGGTCACGGAGAATTGTTTATCGCTGTGCTTTTATGGGTTGTGTTTATTTGAATTAATTAGAGTAATGTGAGACGGCAACGGGGGTCCAGGGTCGGCACGGCACGCGCACAATACAGCCACAGAGGAAATGGTTGACTAGTTTACCAGAACGCAAGGGGAAAAAAGAAAATATAAATTGTCCTTTTAAAAACAAGCAAGGACTATTCCATTTAGTTTTTATCTATTGTTATGGAATAGTTTTTAAGTATAATTCGGTGTAAGTATATCGGTAAGAGCTATAAGCGGTTTTTATAGACTTATAGATTCGTTCTCACACAACTATTTTTATCCAAATATCAGCAAATGTCTTTTATAATAGATCTACCTACTACCTGGTTAACAAATCAGTTTTTATGAAAATAAGAATATAAATTGTGTGTTTAATCTCAACCGATTCTTTCAACCGACCACAGGAAGACACCAGCGCGCGAGCAAGTGCTTGTTTTGACAATGAGACCGAAATTTCACACTTAGTCAAAAGCAAATTTCCTTTACCAGTTTCGTTGAGTAAATATTCTCTTGCTGTGTTTTTTCACGACTGTCGGTGCCACGCGTTTTGGATTACTTACATTGTCACACACGACATAGTTTTGTGTAGAGGAATTTGCAAATGGATTGCACCGGACAACAAGTTGCATATCGCGTTTTCCGGTTGTCTACACTTTCTCGTTTCGAAGACGACTCTTCCTGAAAAATGGACGCTATTCTTTTCATCTCATCCGGTGTTATGATGTGTTTCCTGAAAATGTTTTCATTACTGATAAATCCTGTAACACTATTATTGTCGCAAATCTTAATTTGTAGAAGTGGAGAATTGTTAAAAGTGAAGCCAGACTGAACTTGATTTTAAAGAAGAGATTGCCCCCCGAGCCAAGATATTTCGTATCTGGGTCATCCTGTCTGAGCCCTCTGCCCATGTCATTCTTTAACAAGCTGATGACATCATCTTAAACAAAGAAGTAAGTGACAAAGTGCAATTCTCTTGAGCTAGCAAGAGAAGCCCAGCCCTTCTAGTCTCCTATCCTCTCCGTCACATCCTATCTGCGGCAAGTTCGCTTGGGAGAAGTAGAACCCACATGCGGTCACGAAATACTTGCCATGATGAAGTGTTCGGGGGATTTGTGTGTGAAGAAAGTATGTGCGGTAATTCCTCCACTAAAACGTGACTTAGCTCATTGCTAATTAAAGTAAAGTTACCCCTCCCAAGACAACTATCCACTGTGGACTATCATCTGTATGTCCTCACTTCATTCTGTAACGTTTCTATACTCTTCTCGGAAAGACAAAGTTTCGACTAAAACTCTTCGTGGAGATGTGAGATATAAGGTAGTGTTCAAAATGCTTCTGTCTCAGTACAATACTTGTATTACTGACCTTTCATGCCAGTATAATCACTTAATCACTTATACTGTTAAAAAATGCATTAAGTGCATAGTTTGCTTGACAATAGATCTTGTCTTATAGTACTTCAGTAGTTACTTGAGAAATTTGCTCTGTGTTGATTTCAGTGTGTGAAAGTACTACAAGTATAAAAGTGTTCCTCGAAACCTGTAATACTTGAGATAGTAGTTGGCTTTTTGAGTTGATATATGGGTGACTGAGTTTCATATTAACACATTAGTCACATGGTATACAGACAGGGAAGGTGCACACAGGCACAGAGACATAGAGAAATACAGACACACAGATACACACACACTGACACAGGCACACGCAGACACACAGATACAGGCACACATAGACATACAGTCCATACACATACAGACACAAGCACATACATACATACATACATACTGTACATACAAACACAGGCACACACAGACAGACAGACACAGACACACACAGGCACACATGGACACACACGCATATACACACATACACACATAGTGACATACGGCGCCTGCGTGGAGCATAAGCTACACGAGAAAGAAAATATCAGCACTTTATTCAACTAGTTCAATATAACAAACATTTCCAATACCGAATACGACTTTCACTAAAAATTGCAAAATATGAATGGCAGACTAAAATGTTTTCAGTTTCCTGACGTATTTGCAGTTTCAAATGTATCATGTTTGATGCCGGATCAATTTGGACTGATTTGGTTTTACCATCTGTATAGCAATAGTGAATTATGAAAAGTAGGATGTATTTATTGTTATCAGTTTTCAAGATATACAAAATGGACGATAATATTAATTATAAAGGATTTTATTGTATCGCGGTGTCCAAACCACTCCAAGACCTCCAAAGTTTTCGAGTGTTTATATACAAATCCAAATCACTGCTAACCACAAACCAGGAGGCAATTTACCATGAACCGGAATTCAGTTCTTGTAGACGAACCTGTGTGAATTGTGATTCTCTCTCTGCTGTCAAACACATGATATCTGACGATTCCAACAACAATACTGGCAAATAAATTTGTGATTAGAAATATAATTGGTTTTAGGAGCTCCCACTTCAGAGCGGGCATGCAAAGCTTATGGTGATGAAAAGAGGCGTTCATGTCTCTCATCAGACCAGTGTTTGAAAACCAGTACAGTCCTCAAATAGCTTGACTTATGACTGCTTTCCATGGCTAATGATTGTTGAAAGGCTATAGTTCATGCTTAACACAAGCATTTCTATATTTCAGCTGTCAATAAAATAGTGACAGTATTTTAGTTCAGGCTATTACTCGGTTCAGCAATTCTCCCTGAGGCAACCTTAAACAAGGGCTTTTTATAGAATTTGTTTAATCTTCCAAAACCCAACCAAAACCTGCAACGAAAAATCTTAAAAATGAAATTATAAATGGGCCGAACGCATTTGCGTGTAACATTTTACAATTACCCTTCGGTAAATTTCAGGTTGAACAGATGTCTTCCGTGCATGAGTTCCGGTAAAGAAATATTTGTTACGTTACTAGCTGTTCTGTTCTAGTTATCAGGTTAATGCGTTTGTATATAATGCAAATCACAATCTGTATAGACTTTATAGCTTTGCAGGCTATTTTGAACTTTTCAGCTGGTGAAAGACACTATCGGTTGTATATCAGTAAATCAGATCGCGAGCGAAATCATTGGGTTGAGCTTGACTTAATAGTATATTTATACCGAGATTTTTCAGTACAAAATTGATTGTGGGTACGGAAAATTGACTACTAAATCTACCCTGTTCTTTGGTAGTTTTTTGTGGTGAGTTTCTTATTCTTATCAATTGAAAACTGTTCCCTGGGTTATCCGACAGCTCAGTACCTCTGTGTCTGGTAGTCAAATCCAAGGACAAAGTAGAAATATTGTCACTAATATCTATCTAATATCTACTAATATCTGCTGTGCAGACGGAACGAAACGTTGTTTCTAAACAAAACCACTGGACACCACTGGCCACTGTCTCGTTTCTTTCTTCAAGTCAAGATTACTGATATAAGCTCTGTTTACAACCGAAATATTCACTAAGTATACTATTCATTGTAGCGAGGGGTTAGCAAATGACCCTCATGTAATTCACTCTGCATGCACTAAGCCTGCAAGAGTTTACGATGCAGGAATATAATGGACACTAATACAGTCAACGATACTCATCTAAACCTTTCCTGTTAAATCAATTCAGTGGTACGTTAGGCTGAACATGGCTAAACGGAAACTGAACAAAACTGACAAAGCACTTAGCTTCTTTCATATTCCAACCGGCAGGATATCTCTGTTTCTGCCTTCAGTACTTATCCCCGATTCAATCATTTTAATCCTTGAATAATATGGCCGTAAACAACCAGTCTTCTAAAATATTCAACTCAGGATTCATTATCTTTTTATCCTTGGTGTACTTGGCAGGAGCAATTACTCTAAAGTAGATTACATTATATTTTTGCTGTGTAGTTGATTATATAGTTTATATCTGAATGAACTGGCCTTTGTGTATAAAGGGATTATCTTTAGCGAAAGGCTAAGGAGTTACTACCAGGGTAGAGCTAAAAATAAACAATTTTAAATCTTTCGTGCATTTAGTTCAGTGACTCAGTATAATGATGTGAGCATACAACAGTCTTTATATAAATACGTTTTTTTAAATGTGAGATGATGACTCCAACGTAGTATCAATTGACACAGTTTACAGTGTATTGTTGTGTTAAAAGCAGCATTGGAAGAAATAAATCAATCAATCAGTAAAGATTGGTATTATATCTAGATCAGATGATTCTGTAAATGTGTTATCGAGAAACCAGGATTGATATCAAAATTTAAAACTTTTCCTTCCCTCAACATTTCGATCTGACTGATAACACTGAAAGCTGCATGGGTGACAACCATACACTATTTAGTATAATAAAAAAGAAACAGGAAAATGTATCATTCAATGTTTTTATAAAAAAACAACGAGTTATAATTTCACAAATACAGACTTTGCCTTTTCTTGTATATATAACAAATTCGTTTTTCGAATATCTTGATGTCCTTCATGTTTACTTTTATACATAGTTTTCATTATATATGCTTGGAATACCCTTCTATTTTTGTCACTTTCACTTATCAGTCAACCTTCTTGCTTGATGACTAACCTTTCTAGAGCAATTAACCAGCAAATATAGACAAGACTGGATTTTATATATATTATATAAAGTGTCATAAGCTACTGAATAAAATGTGTGGAGTTCTTATTGATTATTATTGTTGTAGCTCGCTTTTGATAATTTATTGTAATATATCAATATAGTTGTAAGAAGTTCAAGGTTGCATGTGTACATATTTCAGTATGATTTGGACATGTTATGTACTATGTAAAATTCCCTTGATACATGTATATGTCACCCTTGGTAAAATGAACATATCATTACAGCTATTTCGACCTTAGCACTGAAGTACAAAAGGCGACCAAACACCAATTGTATTCATCACCTTTCAATTCGTACCATAAAAACAATCTCAGGCATTTCATGAACTAGCCCAAATTTAACTGTTCCATGTCATTTTCCGACATGACATTAAATTTAAAATATTTAGCTGATCCAAGATGTCTTAGTTTATTCCAGAGTATTTCACTACACTATTAATCATTGACATTATAACCGAGCTATATAGAAACTGTAGCAGTGTAGGAGAGAGACCTCGAAGGGTTCGAACGAACCCCCTGCATGGAACTACAATTTACAGACGATTTGAAGTGAAATATGTAGTCACTATTTTTGAGCCATGAGCCTACACAAACGAACCCCTCTAAAAACAACCCCGGTTCGGGTCTGGTTTCGTTTAACATTGTCACATGCAACATTGCATGTAATCCAGTTTTTTGATTCAGCAATTATACCTCAATTATATGTATACTCAAGAGACTATTCTGTGAATCTGTATGAGGTCTGTATGAGACTATTTTAAAACAAGAATGCTGTGTATAAACACACGATAAATATTATGTGTGATAAAAATGTGTTAGACAAGCGAATGGTAATGGTAATGGTAATGGTAGTGGTAGTGGTATAATGGTATTGCATTTATATTGCGCACTTTCCATGTGGATATGTTCAAATACGCATTAGATTATTATATAGACAATATACAGTGATTTGTACTGATCAGTAGAGAGGAGGTGACAGACCACAATACCGGCATTAGCCTACTCTTATCGACAAGTGCGTAGGTCCCTGTACACTGTCCATTGTACAAGAACATTGTACTTGTAGTTTAGGATATGAGAAACACCGTTTACTGATTAGGAAAGGACATATTTTCTTCTTTAAATGTTCCTACACAAATATCACATCTTATACACCGGTTTAAGTTCTTCATAGTATTAACATTTCGAGTCTTTCTGTGCAGTTCCACTGAGGTCCTTGGAATTATCTTACTCTAGAATTATCTTACTCTGTTAGTGCTGCAGATTTTACCAGGCAACTCTGCCATAATTTGAACTTTAATCAGTTTATAGGATTATAGATGTTTTATTGTTCCTGTAATCATTTTAAAATTCACTGTACACATGCTTTATGGTTTCTCTTTACTAAAGACTAGTTTACTCCTTTAGCCTGTTCAGCCACTACACATTCGTGTAACCGAGGCATTTCATTCAATCTATGACTATGTGTATTTTAAAAAGAGGAAGTTAGCCTCGACTAGGCCAAGATTGGACGTTCTAAATTTTAGAGTTCTAAAGTAAACACTATTGAATTAGATAATATGAATTTTTTACAAAGATTTTCTGGACCGATATTTAACATCAGGTTGACTAGTTTCTAGCCTAAGTAAGTCAAAATATAAATACATTAACTAAGAGTTGATGTGTTATTTTGTTCGCTGTGAAGATGAGAGGCTTAAGTTGACGTTTCGAGCGCTAGCCCTTCGTCCTCTTTCGCTCCAGCGAAGCAAAACAATCCACGTTTTAAATGGAGAACTACGACTCCCACGTCAGGAAAATGCGGAGCCGATCATAATAATGCCATTTCTCAGCGCGATACATGCAAGTCAGTCTAGCTTATAGCTATTTATGTAATTGCATGTATCTCCTAGCTCGTTGCTAACCATAGTTTCATAATTGCTGTATTGATAACCCCCAAGCGAAGATGACCGCAGGAATGAATCAAAGATACATATCTTCACGTCTC
Source organism: Epizoanthus scotinus (assembly GCA_024757865.1). Classification (NCBI taxonomy): domain Eukaryota; kingdom Metazoa; phylum Cnidaria; class Anthozoa; order Zoantharia; family Epizoanthidae; genus Epizoanthus; species Epizoanthus scotinus. Next base: position 18,295 of record JANUFV010033339.1, read on the forward strand.
GTTCACTTCTTAATGCCGAGCACGTGCCGCATTTGCCATATATCACACAATAGTGTAGTAATAATGTAAACATGCAGTTTTGATAAAGCTCACCAATATTATATCAGTAGCATGTATGGGGAAGTCGGTGTTGTCTGGGTCAGAACATTCAGTAAATATGTTGACAAGGTATTGCAAAACGATGCATATGCCTTCGAAATGAAGAATTCCTCATCTTGTTACTATAAATTGGTGGGACTTCTGAATATAACTTAAACAAAGAAAGAAACAAACAAACAAACAAAGGCAAAATAAAACAATAAAATGGCCATCTTTGCATCAAGGTATGGTATCAAACAGTATAAATGTTAGCTTGCTGTTTGCTGGATTATGTGGAGGCCTTCTATGATGTTTACTCGCTTGTTGTTGTTGTTGTTGTTCTTGTAATTGTTCTTCTATCTTCTTCTGCATCTTGTTGTTGTTCTTCTTTTTCTTCTTCTTGTCGTTCTTCTTGTTCTTTTTGTCCTTCTTGGTTTTGTTCTCGTTCTTATTCTTGTTTTTGTTTTTGTTCTTGTTTTTGTTCTTGTTCTTGTTTTTGTTCTCGTTCTTGTTCTTGTTCTTGTTCTTGTTCTTGTTTTTGTTCTTGTTCTTGTTTTTGTTCTCGTTCTTGTTCTTGTTCTTGTTCTTGTTCTTGTTCTTCGTGTTCGTCTTGTTCTTCTTGTCCTTTTTCTTTTTCTTGTTCTTGTTTTTGTTCTTGTTCTTGTTCTTGTTCTTGTTCTTGTTCTTGTTCTTGTTCTCTGTTGTTGTTGTTGTTGTTGTTGTTGTTGTTCTTTTTCTTCTTCTTCTTCTTCTGAATGATCTTGTTCTACCACTACCACTACTATTACCACTACTAATACTAATACTACTACGG
>JANUFV010033340.1:0-11530 GCA_024757865.1 Epizoanthus scotinus
CCCCCCCCCCCACCACTACTCACCCTAAACAAGAGGAGCGAATTAGCAAGCACATGCCGTCATGCAAAGAAGTTTCTACTAAAGAACATATGACTGACTCTGAATTTTAATCAATGTATACAAGGAACTGTTGTCAGTCAGTGTAGACACTCACCTGACGAGAGAGGACCTACCGGTCCTCTAGAAATAGAACTGTAGTGCTGTATGTTACTTTGGTTTACCAATTATGAAGCTCCATTTGTGTTGAGCACTATGCAGACTCAAGGAAAATCTGTAGTTATCATTTATATATCATGTTTTGAAATGGATAGTTTACAAAATTTAACTTTAAGTTTCTGGAGCTCCCACTCCGTCGTCAGAAACTTTGTAATGGTTCGATTATTCATGAATTGTGTCCCTATAGTAAAAAATGCATAGAATTTATATACAATAAAATAATAGATAATGTGATGAGGTAATAAGGTGTGCATTCCATCGTGGGTTCACTGCGTGAGTAAGGCGTGTAAAATTTAAAATTCAAAGTTAAAATTTAAATTTTTTAAAAAGGAACGTCGCTTTGTGTCTGCATGATATGCGGAAGCTAGTTCATTACGTTTGTTAAGAGTTCCTAGTTCTGGTTTGCAGATAATGTAAAATTTCTCGAGCGTTCACAGTTGACATCGTTTCATTCTGTTATCGTAAGATTTTCCTTCCCGCAGGATTGCCCATTCTATTTTGAAGTCTTTCTGGTGGTCTTTTAGACTCTAGATGTGTTTGCTAAGCTCTGTGCTGTTTCGTTTGTATTCATGTTTGAAGGTTGTTTTGTGTCCTTTGAATCGTTCTTTGAATTCGTTCTTTGTCAAGCCAATGTATGTCTCTTAGGGGTTGATATCGTTTGAGGTTACTGTTACTTAGTAGATGACGGGATTGTTTGAGGCATTGGCTTTTCAGAGGACACTCATTTGGTTTTCTGCAGTTGTACATTTTCGGTGGTTTTTCCCGCTCTTCGTTCTTGTTGTTTTTTCCTACTTCTCGAATGTTTTGTTGTGGCCGTCGATAATTTGTTTCACGTTCGACATGTAGCTATTAAGGTCAATTTTAATGTGTTGGTGTTGAATATTTTATGCAGTTAGTTTTTAGAGATGGGAAACTTTGCTTCACTATTTCTAGGAACGATTTGCCGATATTGGTCTACAAGCTGCTTGAGAATGATGGGTTGTACCACGTGATGTTCCTCGTTCTGTTTTTTCTGTTGGATTTTGTCTTTGTTTGTTTCTCGTACTTTAATTCGTGTTGATAGCCGCTTTTTCTTAAGGCTTCTTGGTATGGCGGTTTTGCGTTGTTGAAGGCTTCTGCGATTTGAAAGAAACGTTTCTATGGAGCACATTTGTACTTGTTTTGTTTTGTTTTGTTTTGTTTTCGAAACAAACACCAATCCGTTACCGGGATTTTATAAAACAAGGAGCGATCCTATAAAAGACATAACTCCGCCCCCTTTTGTCTACTACGTCATAGCAGCTAGCAGAGACAAAATAACGGTCAGGTGCAAACTCATTCGTAATCAATTTTCGTTGTTCATTCTTGTTCATTAACCAATGAAATTCGAGATAAATGCTTGTGATTGACAGGCTGAGGATCTCAGCCTTGGTATATAGGATCGCTCCGTTTTTAAACAACAGACCAAAAATCCGTTACTGATTTTCAAGGAATAAGTCCCTATGCGTTTAAATTACTCATGCGTAGGAAAAAAAAACGTTAACTAATTTACATAATGACACATAGATGCACGCACGCAATCCAACCATGACGAAATGATCAATTTCGAAGCCAATGTTGAGGTTTTTGCGAAAAACAGAATGACATTCCACGCTTAGTCTGATCAGTATACTTACGTAATACATTACACAATTGTCTCTTTGGTATGCTTACGTCATGTCATTAGTATGCTTACACATTCCTAACATTCCGAAATAGACAGAGTTAACAGACACGATTATAACAATACATCAATCAAAACATAGCATCGTGTCATATAGTAACAATAATTCGTTAATGCACCTATTGAATTTGGTAATAAAGTAAGGTGTGAAAAAACGTTGCTAATAGCGTCACGTCTTTTATACAAATACACTGTTAACCCACCCATTGAATTTGCAACAAAGCAAAAGATGAAAAATAATGTTGAAGGTGTCTCATCCACTTGATTGAAACATTCCACAATTTCCACAATTTCCACATTAGTATGCAGTCTTTTATTACGCAAACGGATGTGAATATCAAAAAAATAATAATTGTGCCCGCTTTGCCCCGGGTAGAACCCCTGTCACACAAACAGATGTGAATAACAAAAAAATAATAATTGTGCCTGCTTTGCCCAGGGTAGAACCCTATTTGAACCACTACTTAATTTTCAACAACAAAAGCACAAAATCCATAAAACTTTCTCGAGAACAATCAATCATGGCAATAAAGGCTGGGACGATAAGAATAAACGTATAACGCCCCCTCCCCCAAATCAATGTTGGATGCAAAATATCTCTAAAATCGCACAAAAGTATAAGAATGATAGTGACAAAAGCAACCCAACATTGACTTGGGGGAGGGGATGGTAAAAAGCTATGGTTTCTTGCTGGTTTTGACATTTTTTCAGTCCAATATGCTTTTTAAAGTAATATTTTGGTTTTGGAGACCCACTTTATAGCATCGTCCCAACACATTTTTGCCATGTCAAACGGCAAACGTGAGCTTGAACGTTTTTCGTGTTGTTGTTTTTACGAAGTATAAATAATTCTTGTTATGAAAATAAAGGAAACAGATTTCACGCGAACAAACGCGAAGTTGCTTCCTTTCAAGTCCTTGTCAGCCGTATAGTGTAGGCATTTCTATTTAAATCATTATCTTTGTCTAGTGTATTCCAAGATATGGTATTTACGATTGTTTGTTTCTATTGCAAACAATCTTCGTTCAGCTTCAGTAATACACCCTATCGCATAACGCGCAGCTACGCTAAAGTTACGTCAACAAATCAAGTCCTTGTCAGCTGTAGTGTAGGCATTTTTACTTAAAAGTACCGGTTGAATCTATAGCTGCGTGCTTTGTTGTGGCTACTGGTACCTGTTAGTGAAACCGTTAACCCGTATCATTGTATCAACGGTAAGAGATCAACTTAGGAATGGTGAGGAACTAGATCATATCCAGTAACTTGCGAATGTAAGATACGAAATGTACATTACATGGATGACACTACACTTCACCAATTAGGTACGTAAACCACGCGTGCGTTAGAATTATTACTCTTGCAATTCCGCGTGGTATTTCAGATTTCTTCTTTTAAAATCATTATTGACAAACTTGTGATAGAATGTTAAACAACAGCTGCTATGATACAGGAATATCATTGAATTGTAGTGAAAGCTATCGTCGAAAATTCTTCTTTTTAGCAAAAGTGATTAAATCCCTTGAAAACACGGAAGCCCTAGTACAGTTCTAAATGCTATATCAAGTTATAGATCAGAGACCACAATGATCAAACCCAGTCGCAGCGAGATAAAGTTTTGGCTTGATGCAGTGATCTACAATTGGTTGCTATAAACAAAATGATGTAATTGATAATAAATTTTGACCTGTGTTGCGCTTGATTCTCCACATTTGAAGTTGTTAAACGTACTCTACAATTATTTAGCCTGGACTTGTAACAAATGAAAGAATCGTCAAGAGGTAAGAACTTAACTTCTGAATCTTTGCGACAAAATATGTACGATTATGTATAGTCATCTAAAACAGCTCGGTTATAACAACGCTATCTATCTATTTGTAGAAAGGCGATCTTTCGCAAAATGATTACTGATCAAACTATTAGACTTAATCTATTAATATGAATCGTTTAATTCAACAGGTAGAATTTCCACATCAGGCAGTTTGGTTTTACACTACAGAGCCACTGTCTTACCAAGAATAAATGAAGGGATTTGCTGTGACATGGTTGAGATTCGTCAGAATATGACTGCTTCTCGACATGTAAATTACAAGAAACTACTGTATCTGTTTGTTATTTCTTTACTAAGTTACATAATCTTTAATGCTGTTAATTTTGGTGTGGTTTCCTGGACTATTTCGAATGTTATAACATGTAAGAGTACAATTAAAACTTTATCGGAACAGCAGACGAACTTTCTACATAGCTGGTGTCGACAGCGTCAAGCAAGGATCGACTGGCAATCTATACTAGCGCCTTGTATTGGCAACACAAGGTTGGGAATGAGGAAAGCAGGTTGGGGGATAGAAAATGCAACAGACCCTGTTAACAGTTACATATCAGTTTGGGACATTCGCCCAGCTGGACAATATAGTAGTTTTACTATTCAGACCCAGACCTCGGACGGGAGGCTAAAAACGATCGGAGGTGATTCGTGGAGAGTACACTTAGTAGGACCATCATCCATTGCGCCCTCAGTGTTTGATCACAGAAACGGGACGTATGAAATATTATTTCTTGCATTGGAGCAGGGTGTCTACAAAGCCGAGATTATGTTAGATTATACACTTTGTGATGGACAAAGAGATCCTCCTGTTGATTGGTTCAAAATAGGTAAAAGCAATCAATTCCTTGTTTTCTAATAACATTTATGGAACTTTACTAGATCTAGATTGACTACCCGTTTAAGAGAAAATAAGTTAGCATTTTCTTCAAACCGAAACATATTCTTTTCTTTGATAACTTTCTCAATTAACAAACTCTAAGAAAGGGAACTCACAATCTAAAATGTATGATGTCATAACTACATTAACCAATTAGATTTTGATTCCTTATATGGTTAATATCATATGTCGCTAGGTTTGTAATACGACATTTATATAGAACGAAAGGAGCGTGAGAGATCGAGAAGGGTATTATATACGTTTATTAATTAGTTATACACAGAGCGTTATGACTGCAATCTTAATAATAATAATAATAATAATAATAATAACAGTATTTAGACGCACAAACTGTGACTTTCAGTGCTTCAATCCCTGTGTAAATTGATAAAAACATAATAAACTAAACTAAACGAATACATACAAGATACGGAACGCAATATAGAATAAAGTTAAGAATTTGTTCATATTTTAAAACTTAGAATATAAATTATTACTAATAAAACTTTAAATCTCGAAATGTTTCTTAAGAAGTGATTTGAATTTTAAAAACGATTTTTCTTCTCGGATTTCCTTTGGTAGGGTGTTCCATTCTTGTAAACCGTGATGGGTAAATGTTTGTTGGCCCTAGTTCCTATTAATTGTCTCTTTTCATGTATATGTTATCTTTGTTGTGGGTGTAAAGGCTTCAATAACGTAATAAAGTAATTAAAGGAGCTATGTCACGGCTATTTATAATTTAAAGCATTTTGCAATGTACGAAATTCTCCAAAAATCAAAAAAAATCTAAAAATAGCAGGTTGCTTTGATAGAAGATCATAAGAACTATGATAAGTCGTAAAGTAATGTGAGTGTCAAAATTGTTTTTCTCGTATTTAGACACTTTGTTTTGACATTATACAACCATTTTATAATTTTGTTTTGTCCTGTTAAGCTTACAGGTAATGTTCATGTCTGTGAAGGCTTTGTTCTTGAATTGACTAGAGAGCATGCGCATTACCTTGACATATTACCATCTTAGCAAATGCTAAGATGGCTGCAAAATATGGTAATTAATTTAATATATTACTATGCACTCAACCACCAGGTACTGCCCAAGGTAAAATGCAGATGCACCCAGAACTAGCAAACAATGTTGACTTCTTATTGACTTCTCTGTGGAAGACTCCACCCACTGATATAATCATCCCACCATCTATTAAGGAAGGTAAGGCACAAATACATATTGTTAACCTGGGGACACATTTAGCTGTAAGCTAGTTTTCAGGTGGTACACATGAAATAATAATAGCAACGACAAATAGAAATAAATGTACAAACGTGGTATAAACCCCTAACTAACAGGAGGCACTCCTGTTATCCATTTACAAACATGTCGTGAAACATTCATAGATTGCCAGATACACACCAGGGCCAAGTGTTAATATTTTACCCATAATTGGATTTACTGCCTTAAAGAATGATTTGGGCCTTCATGTCTGGTTTGCAAAACTGGGTTTTTGAGAAATGTTTCGTCATCGGGGTTTTTTATTCCTAGATAAAAAAAAATGCGGCATAACTCTCGGGTCATCTGTCTCAATTAGTTTACTAGCTATCCCAGGTGTCCTGACACCCTACTATTTTATTCCCATCTTCTTTCCTGTATTTTCATAGTTATCGGTGCAAATAAATAATTTTGTTGTTGTTGTTATTAAAGTTAACCACCTTTTGAGCAATCAGACACAGTTGGTTATGTTGAGGCATCGCCTAGAGCTATACTCTATCTCAGGATCAGCGAGTTAAGGACCAGATCGTCATAACTGCTTATCTATGTACATGACAGAAACAAGTACAACGGTCTGGATCAGAAGTATAATGGCTAGTACAAACGGTGACGCTAGACATTTCCGCAAAAGGATCTGAAACCGTCTGTATTTCCATTATCAAACGGCAAAATACAGTTTGTTTTCTGTCCCGTCTCTTCAATTATTTTTTATCTTGTACGTGCTTGTGTAACTTTTAGATTGCAGAGCGGATAATGAAGAAGTGGTATAGCTGTGATAACAAACATATTAAAGGGCAATAACGTACTAGAATTATTTTCACATTTTATGGTCTTTTCCTTATACATAATGCACAATATTCTTGTCACTATGTTGGCAAATTAAAAATGTTTGCAAATTTGTTATATAGAGTCATAAATATGGTTCTAAATTTTACTAGAATTTTCTGTAATACGAACAAAATCTGTACTGCTTTTAATTGCATCATGTCCAATTTTTGTATATTAAGTTGGCATTTAGATGCTGTAATTTTAGAAACTGTGTATAAAAATAATGTTAATAGCTAATAATTTGACTCAGATTACAGCCTCCGTTTTTTCGTGCAGAATACTCTCTCGTCTGTCGGCTTTTCTTACTAGTGTCTCTGATTGACATATCAATCACGAAACTACTGTATCCGCGTCCGATTGGATAACTGACGCCACACTCTTCACGCATTGCATAAAAAAACTAAACAATACATGATTATGGTCCATTTCAGTGCAATATCCGACAACTGTTTGTCATTTGTTCTAAGTTTATATCATATGTCCCATTAGTTCAATTCAATTATATTCTATTGTTTTATAGGTCCTGGAATCAATGGTGCTCTTTCCGAAATGTACATGAAGATTACATCGAAGGCAACTTGCAACGTGAAGTGCAACATTTTATGGGATGGTTTTGGACGGTGGATTGATGAGAAATGGCAACCCTTCCTCAAAGGTATACATAAACATATGAGAACTAGGCTGACAGTATCTAAATTTTGTTCTTTCGTTACTGGCTTAATTAGACAGACCTTACATATTCAAGTACACATTACACAATTATTTTTTATCACTAGCACCTTACCTTTTGTGGCATTTCTTAATCTGTCAACAGTTTTACTTGTAATGTTAACACCTTTTTTTTTTCTTGATAAATAGAATAGCAACACTTGATTTGAATTATTCGTTGCAAGAATTTGTATGTGATCATGAACGTTTATCCGAAGACCAAACACAAATCACAACTTCAAATCAATTTTTATTGCTTCAATGTCATCACTCAGTTATACGGACGTTTGAACATCCCGTTGTAAATATTAGATTAGTTTCAGGCAGCACGTATTTCACGCCTTTGTAACTTTTAAGTTATCTCCGATGAGGAAGTCTAAACAAAGACAAAAGATCGAGATAAAATAAAGTTACGATTTTGAAGCAAAGTCCTTCTCGTGCTGCCTCCCCAGTTACAATAAAAAAATTAGCATGCCAGTATTTAAACAAGAATATTTGACAAGGGAAACTTGCCACAGTTTGCTTTATACACGGGCTAATACAAATAGCAAGTGAGAACTTGTCAAGGACAACTTGTTCGTGAGTAACACGCCCAATATAATGATTATGGTAGAGTAATGTCGCATACTACTTCATCCACAGGCAGTCAAGAACGTGCGCAGTCTCGTACACAAAACAAAGGTGTACTATGGATCTACGGTGATTCAATAGGAGTCCACTTCACTCATTCTGTAAAACGCAGACCTCTATGCAAAACTGTGTTTAAGCAGTGTAACAACACGTACAACTGGGTCTATCCAATATCCGAAACTTTGAAGAAGAACATTGTCTTCGATGGATTGGATTTTAACTACAAAATAATTATAGACAACGTTAAACGTCTTCTTCAAAGTCCTGAGATGAACTCCGCAGACAGTGCAATAATAATAAATTTTGGACTTCACTTCACGGAGAGTACGAACTTTTCAAACTATAGGCATTTAGTCGATGGACTGGCAAACATGTTTGAGGAGCACGCAAATGATAATGGAGTCGCTGGAAGGAAAAGAAAACCGCATGTGATATGGAAAACTACTACTGCGATTAACAAACAGAAAGCTGTACTAGATTTACATCGAGAATACAAAAGGTTCTTGACCTATCAGGTACAATAACAATGGCATTGTTACCACTGGTATACATTTTACGCTAAAGCTTGTATCCACTTAAAGTTTAATGTAATTAGAATTGTAATTAGAATTATAAACAATTGAAAACAATAAATGGCAATACCATCTCCGGTTGTTACTTAGATAGCTAACATTCCTGTGTATTAGAAATTTAGGATATATGTCATATTTAATTTTCTTATTAACAAAGTCTTTGGGTAATGATTAATGACTCCTAATCTATATTCTACAAACGGAGTCATATAACGAATTCCACAATATCAATACACGCAGGGTCCAAGAAAGATATAGCATTTATCTTTAAGTTGGAATAATATTTTATAAACTGTAAACAGCATCCTGATTACTAGGACAGGGTCTTCACCAACTGTGCCTCGGGCCCAAGCTTTGAAAAAAATTGCCCGACCATTGGACGGTTTCTGGGAATTGTCATCTTTCAAGCGTGATCTAAAGACATCTTTTTCGCAATTTTTACCACTAGTATCATCATGTTTTAGATTTCCATGTTCTAAGCTTATTGATCTTTTTATCAGTTATATAAAATATTGTATATTATATTATTTATGCTAAATTCATCTATTTGAAAGATACTTATACATAAAATGACGGGTAGCTTCTAGCAGTAATTCTAAGATTACTGTTGTAAAGTGCTTTAGACCTTGAATTTGTTATAACTGCTAAAACCTGAAATAATTGTAATATTATTATTTAGTATGTCTGCTGGAATCTTACAAACAAATCAATTCCATCTGATCTACTAAACACTACATTGTCTATTACATAGCTTACGTCATCACAAATATATTTCAAATCTTCAACTTGTTTATCTCACTATACCCAATTTGTCCATAATTTTCACTTTACTGCCATTATACTGTAACTGATATTATTACCCTTTGTATGTATCTGTTTACTAGTTATTATTACGCTGTGTATATATATTTTTTCCCTAACTTGTACTATTTTTCATTATTTTGTCTTCTCTTTCTTGACATTACCAAAAAAATGAAAGTATTTAGCTAGCTGTCTAGTCTAGCCTCTGGCTATTACAGCTAGCTAAGTACCAACATTTTTTGTATCTGTCATATGAACATACCTTTGTTTTATTCACAGCGTGTGCTTCTTTACAATGCGTACGCAACAGCTACCATGTGTGCTGCTGGTATAGATGTTTTGGACGTGTATCCGCTGACCGACTCGTATCCGAAGGGGACAGGTTACAACGGAGGACGCTTCACAACCAATGATGCCGTTCATTACAATAACTCTGTATTTTGGCCGGTAGAAGAGTTACTGGAAGATTATTTTGGTGCATAAAACATTGTCGTCAATACGGCAAGACCACACCCAGTACGTAAAAGCATTGTGTCTGGTGCACCATATCCCGTCACAACATAAAGGATTGTATGGCACATTGTAAATGTTTCCAGTTTATGGGCGTGCAGAGAAGAAAGACACTCACTTACTTGAATATTATTCAGATTGGAAGTAAGTTACTATGCAGTCAGTTATATAGAAGGAACTACTATCAGAAAAGTTGAATTAGGAGAGTGGATCGTTGTAAATCGGCTCGCTGTCGATCGACAAACGTATCTCGTGAATCGGTAATGCATCAAGCTCACTCTAAGTTTAAATATCCAGGCCATGAAAACCTCACAAAGGCCTGAATTAAGACTTTACCATTGAACTAATTGAAAGTAAATATTCAAATTGGGGCTATAGATTCATAATACAGCTCGATGTCTAAAACGGTATTTAAACCACAAACGAAACAGTTATTCTAGCACGAATAGATTTGTTCTTTCTATGTCACAAATCCAATAAATGTTAACCTTGTGTTTTTAGCACAAAATAAGATTTTTAACATTTTCTTTATAGCAACTATCACATCTTCAATACAATTGGCCATGTTTACAAGTTCGTGAAGCCAGCCAGAAAAAATCCAAGCTTCGCTTTCATGCAGCAGTTGTACGTTTTGCCCATGATAGTGAAAATTTGTATTTAACAGATATGTGCCTACTGTAGATAATAATTTATATATACTAAAATATTAAGATTTTTCAATAGAAATTTAGTTTGCAAATTATAAAATCTGGGGATTTTGTACGGAATAATTGTAGGTTTTCTGAACATTACAAAGGTAATCACAAAATATGAACAAATGTATACAAAGGATACTTTATTGAAATAAAAGAAGCTAACCAAGAGGAATCCATGGCCGTGGCATGGAGCCTTGAGCAGAAAAGATATTTCACACAAGGATGCAATAACAAACGCATTAACATGTTTTGACATTGTGCATCTGCCAGGCAAAAACAACCACGCCGCTGACGCAACTTCGAAGCACCCTTCTCTTTCAAGTTCTGTTGAAGACTGAGGCTATCAATTCAACTCTTTATCTCGAGCAAAAGGATCCCCTTGATCACAACCTTGCCTGTTTACATTGTGAGTACATATTACATCTTTAACTGAGACTATCAATTCAACTCTTTCTCTTGAAAAAGAGTATGCACTTTATCACAACATTGCCTGTTTATATTGTGACTACATATCACATCCTTAATCGAGGTTATCAATTCCTTTCTTTATCCTGAGCAAGAGGATGCACTTGATCACAATCTTGCCTTTTTACATTGTGAGCACATATCACATCCCTCAATGAAGCTGTAAATTGAACTCTTTATCTTGAGCAAGAGGATGCACGTGATCACAACCTCGCCGGTTTACATTGTGAGCACATATTATATCGTTAACCAAAGCTATCAATTCCACTCTTGATCTTGAAGCAAGAGGATGCACTTGATCACAACCTGGCCTGTTGCCAAGTTGCAGGAGCCCCAACATGTATAGGGTTATTCTCTCTCATTGACTTCAGTCAACCTGTTGGCTCAGCTCCCTTTTATAGATTGGTTGTAGGTAGAACAACCTAAAACCAATCTATAAA